>JAOEGT010000015.1:2626212-2648601 GCA_025447795.1 Speoplatyrhinus poulsoni
GTCAGGTGTAAAGCCCTTACACAAGCATGGCACTAGTCAGATGTAAAGCCCTTACACAAGCATGGCACTAGTCAGATATAAAGCCCTTACACAAGCATGGCACTAGTCAGATGTAAAGCCCTTACACAACAATGGCACTAGTAAGATGTAAAGCCCTTACACAAGCATGGCACAAGTCAGATATAAAACCCTTACACTATCATGGCACAAGTCAGATATAAAACCCTTACACTATCATGGCACAAGTCAGATGTAAAGCCCTTACACAACCATGGCTTTAGTAAGATGTTAAGCCCTTACACAAGCATAGCAGTAGTCAGATGTAAAGCCCTTACACAAGCATGGCACTAATCAGATGTAAAGCCCTTACACAAGCATAGCAGTAGTCAGATGTAAAGCCCTTACACAAGCATGGCACTAGTCAGATGTAAAGCCCTTACACAACCATGGCACAAGTCAGATGTAAAGCCCTTACACAACCATGGCTTTAGTAAGATGTAAAGCCCTTACACTAGCATGGCACAAGTAAGATGTAAAGCCCTTACACAAGCATGGCTTTAGTAAGATGTAAAGCCCTTACACAAGCATAGCACTAGTAAGATGTAAAGCCCTAACACAAGCATGGCACTAGTAAGATGTAAAGCCCTAACACAAGCATAGCACTAGTAAGATGTAAAGCCCTAACACAAGCATGGCACTAGTAAGATGTAAAGCCCTTACACAACAATGGCACTAGTAAGATGTAAAGCCCTTACACAAGCATGGCACTAGTAAGATGTAAAGCCCTTACACAACAATGGCACTAGTAAGATGTAAAGCCCTAACACAAGCATGGCACTAGTAAGATGTAAAGCCCTTACACAAGCATAGCACTAGTAAGATGTAAAGCCCTTACACAAGCATGGCACTAGTAAGATGTAAAGCCCTCACACAAGCATGGCACTAGTAAGATGTAAAGCCCTTACACAAGCATGGCACTAGTAAGATGTAAAGCCCTTACACAACCATGGCACTAATAAGATGTAAGGACATTTTACCATGGCATGAATAAATGGGCAAGCTGAGAAAAAAGGAGAGATTATCATGGCTGTTACCTATTTACCTGCCTTAATGCAATATTAGGCCAACAAGTGTTTGAAGCTATACACACACAACTAGAA
Organism: Speoplatyrhinus poulsoni; assembly: GCA_025447795.1. Classification (NCBI taxonomy): domain Eukaryota; kingdom Metazoa; phylum Chordata; class Actinopteri; order Percopsiformes; family Amblyopsidae; genus Speoplatyrhinus; species Speoplatyrhinus poulsoni. The sequence goes on from JAOEGT010000015.1 coordinate 2,627,373, forward strand.
CTACAGAGGTTAAATGTTATTAATCTGCAAAACATATACTGTATTTAGGAATAATATAGTATCCCATGTGTAAAACCAATATTGGCTCATCGCATATATGCTTCTGTAAATAATTACTTGAATAACAGGTATACAAATATGCAATTCCCGTTTATTGTTTTTAAACCTCAGTTTCTATTAATATTGCTGTCAAGCACTGACAATAAAACAAAGACATACCTGAAAGTCATTGGCTTTATTGTAGTGCATGTTGAGTGCTCGGAACAGCTCGGAGTCCCTGCTGACTGAAACGTCTTTAATATCCACAACACCATCAACAATTGCCTGTCGGGCAAACTTCTCCATTTGGATGTAGTAGAACTCCCTGAAGTTGCTGAACCACTTGATCAGCTGGGAGGTGATGCAGCGATTGAACTGGAGATGGATGGAGACATTTATTTATCATAATTGATTGCTTTATAGTGCACCCAGAACCCCAAATATCTGCCCCAGCTATCTGTCTGAAACTGTGTAACACAAATGTTAAGAGTATGGTGTGAGCCTAGACACATTCAGTAAGTAGAGACCAGTGTAAACCAATCAGGACTCAAGAGTTCGGTAGGAGCATCAGAGTTTCAAACTAAAACGTGTTTTTTTGGTAATACTGGTTTAAACTACACAATTCCTAGTACAAATTGTGGAGTGCTCCTTTAAAACAAGTGTGGCAACACTAAACAGTGGGTGTCTTTAAAAGGTTTAGTGAGCCCTGACTAAACCCTGCTGTTGACATAAACCATTCTACTGAAATTTCCTAGAGCATATATATTGACATATATTGACGTTTCAGACAATGGGCAACTCAAGTGCACAGAGATTTGTGTGAATCACTAAAGAAAAAACACATTCTCTAAATGCCTATGAGCATGAGAAAGCCTTTGGCATAAGTGATTCAAAGCTGCTTCCAGCGCCTATCAGGCTACTGTAAATGACCTCAAATGGTCTATCCCCTCTCCTCAACACTAATTGCCATGATATTTTTCTCACCAATGTCCAGGGTGAAAAAAAAAACATCTGTCGTGGCAGTGTGTGTCTAAACTCAATCTTGACATTAGCCTTGTTATTCTATCTCTTCACCCAGATGGATGGGCAGGGTGTGTGTGGGGGGGGGGTGCTTGGCCAGCATCAAAGACGTGTCTTGTCTCTGACTGTAGAGGGGGGTAGAGGTAGCAACAGCAGCAGAAGGACAGAAGGAAAGCTTCCCTCTGACTGACCCGGGTTGATAGGATGGAATCAGACACCGGGATTAGTCCCACTTTTGTTTGGTGCCACTTCCCACCGCCGGGTCGTAGTCAAGGAGGAGACAGTGCCATCCCCCCACCCCCTGCTCCTGACCCCTGGGGTCAGGGGCCCACGTAGTCCCAGCAGAGGAAACAACAGAGACGACATGAGACGATGGGACACAAACTGACAAATAGATAACCCAAGCGTTTTGGCCCAGCACACTGTTTATATTTTCACACACACACACAACTGCACAATACAAAACTAGGTGGGGAGTAGAGAGGCGTGCAAGTAGGTAATAAAAACCAAGGGGAAAAGAATCAAGATCTGTTAATCGAGACGGTAGCAAGGACAGCTAATTAGTACGGCATGATGTTCAAAGAGGTCTGAGAGAAAATATGTCATTGCAGTTAATGACAGGACATGTATAAAGACTGAGGATAGGATAAAAAGACGTGCCGACAGAAAGCGAGGTAGGGCACAGCGCAAGGGTCAAAAAACACAGGATGTTGTGGTTAGGGCCAACACTCGTGGCCTGGTTGCTGCAGTCTAATACCAACTCTGTGTTGACACTCAATAGCAATGCCTTGCCTACAGAGTCCTTTGTCACTCCATTTGCTGACTGGAGTGTCTTTTTTTAAAGAGAGAATGCCCCTCAATCTCCCTCTGCCCCCAGGACATATAACAGCTTAGTGGCTTTGCTATTGTAAACCCTATGCTCCTTTGTTACTCTCCTCCGGCACACTGCTGATTCTGTCACTGCTGTGCGTCAACAAGTAGATACTGGAGAGATAAACACAGAAGAAGAAAAGACAAGGAAAAACAACAACTGACTGCCAACTTGAAATTGGCATGTAATTATTAACACTATACTAATTTGTTTCTTACCTTGACATCGGGGAAGAAGGTTTTTAGCACATTGGAGCTGGGATAGCGCGTATAGAAGAACATAAGCTTGGCCTTCTTTAGATGGTTGGGGGTGAGACCTTCCTGAATGTGCGCATTTGTGTTAAGGCAGCAAAACCCAACAGTTATACAGGCTTCTAGTCTACAGTGTTCAGTGCCATGCAAAGTGATAGTAGACCAGAGTATTGTGTTGCCACAATCTTCAGCTAAATTGAATTTCACTAAAGAACAGCTCGGCATTAACCAGGGAGTCAATAATGACCCTAACATGTGCTTATTGGCAAAACAGCATTAGGAATTAGATTAGGGATTTTTAATTAGAGAGCGAAGCACTTCATGCCTCTTAGTAAAGGCAGTTTGTTTTGAAAGGTTTTGAAAGAAGAGAGTTGATTTTCCCAATATAATTAAGTTGGTTTTAAAACAGCATATGTTGCAGCATATATTTTTCCCCTGCTGAAAATATTTTGGGATACTATAAAATAGTAATGTTTATTAGAAGATTTGTTCTAATTTTTTTCATAATAAAAGTATATATATATATATATTCCCATTATCCCCACAATGGTAAAACATTTCAATTATTTTTCTTTGCTATAAAATATCAATATATTCAATTCCTTCTCAAGTTTTTACCCCGTGGCAGTGAAGATGCTCAGGACTTTTTCTCTGTAGTGCACAGCAATGCCTTAGGATATACTATTTCCTTATCAGGTCACACCACCATATATCGTAAATGTATTAGAGAACCCTACCTTTGAAATAAGGACGTTTGTATTAAAGATTTATATGATATTGTTCAAAGAGAAGCAGAGCTCTTTGCAGTATAAAGATAAAGCAAACCCTGAGTTGCAGAAGAAATTATTCCTTCTGCAACTCAGGGATTACGAGAAAAGAAAAATCAACAATAGTGATCACTACCAACGTTTCTGAAGAAAGGATAATAAAAACATTAATGGTTTTGATTATGGACATCAGAAAGCATATCATCTATAAACAACGTGATTTCTCTCCTAAGCAGTGAGTGGGGGAAATCCTGGAATACATTGCTTGTGATTTCATAGTTAGTAAAAGGGAAATTTACTTTTAAAATGTACTCTGTTTCTCTGATGTACTTTTTTGATGGAAGTATCTATCAACAAATGCTCAAGACAAGAGCTCAAGTGTTGTGGTTTGGAAGCTCTTATGTTTTCCAGCGGCACTCAGATGTGACCTTTTAGATGCACCCCTATCACTCTGATGATGGAAAAATATATCCTGCACCTTTTCAAGTATGAAAAAACAAATGCTTCCTGAAACAGAAACTGATGCTTTCTCTGCCTTTGAAAAATTGGCTTTTGTTCCTGGCAATTCTTATCAAAGCCTTGTATTCCTTTTTATTTATCTTTTTCTAGACTTAAAGTCATTACTCGGCTCAGATTAAAGAAGATGCTATAATTTTCTTTGGGGTTAGCGAGATCAAAGAAAAAATTCTCCTTGAAGTTTGTTATTGGAAGAGCTCATGCTGCAATGAACCTCAAGCAGCCATTGTTGAACTGCAAAGGCAGAAATATAGATCTTGTTAAAAACACAACGGTAATATTAAGTGAAAAATGCAGGCAATCAGTCAACTACAACAACAGAGCTGTGCATCAATAAAAATGTATGCATAGAGAAATTTCCACTTTAGATTGACAGCGTTTTTATAACAATCACAACAATAAAACTAAATTGTTTATTAATAATTAATTTAGTCACTATCACTAAATAATATAAAAGGTAATTGATTCACCTAAAAAACATTTGTGTAGCCAAATTAAGTAGCACATGTTAATAATAATATGAATTATTCAAGATTATCAAGAGGATGTATCTCACGCTAGGCACGTGGAAGGATATAGTGAGGGACATGTAGGAGGTTCGGTCAGCCATGCTCTGCAGGTCTCCACATTCCATCTTCACGTGAGGAAGACACAGGTTATCCAGCGCCACAGGCCCCAGGGCGTTGGGACGGACGTTGTGGCCAAGGTGGCTGGAGGTCACCTTGGACCTCATCACCATGGCGCCCCAGGGCATCTCCATCGCGTCTGGAGACGTCCTGTCCATCGAGGGGGCCATGCAGGGGAGACTGGCGAAGTTAGTATGGGGCCCGTACTTGAGCAGGTGCTCTAGTATCTGACTGTCGTGGAGAGGGGTGCTGTAGCTGAACTGAAATGCCGGCTGGTGCAACGGGTAGGGCCTCTTCACCGTCGCCGGGGCGACCGAGCCGAGAGGTGTCATCGCCGGCTTGCGGACCACCAGCGACAAGGCCTCCGTTTGGTCCTGTGGGCTCTGGTCCTCGTTGCTGTCATAGTACTCCAGGGACCGAGGCTTAACCGCGGGCTCCTGGCTGCGGCCTTGCTCCTGGACGTAACCTGCCTGGTTCTTCCTCTCCAGTGACACAGCGCCCCCCTGCACGGCTGGAGACAGACACCTGCTGCCCTGCTGAGGGGACAGGTCAGCCCCGGGGCTGGAGACCCTCTTAAACACTTCATCCACACACTCACTCACCACCCTGGAGAGCTCCTGCTTCAGGGCTTCCTGCAGGTTCAGGGCTTCTCTGTGGCGCAGGTCCTTCACTCTGGTGTCCTTGCCCTCTGCTCCCCTGCCACGCTTCCTCTCTGACGCACAGGTGGGCTCTCTACCCTGGGCCTTGTCGTCCTCTCTGTGCTTGTGCTGGGCGTCCTCCTGGCTGTAAACCTGGAGGAACTTCTCCTGGAGCTGCTCCAGCAGCCTCTGCATGCTCTGGAGCTGCTCCTTCAACTTGTGGCACTCCTCGTTGCCGCTCTCCTCGCAGCGGTCGTTGCATCCACCACCGATGTGTCGGGCGGTCGCCGGGCAACCGTCGCCGAGGCCGTGGTCCTGGTGCTGAGGCAACCGCTGTTTCCGTTTGTTCTCCCTGTATGCCTCCCGGGCCTCTCTGGCATCCGCCTCGGACTGCTCGTTCTCCCCCCTGCTGTTGGGTGAGCCTGCCATGACTCTAATGATGTTTTCCACCCGAGCCCTTTTGGCCTGCAGGTGATCGCTCAGTGGTCGCTCTCCCTCTGGGCTGGTCCCGGTGGAGAGGTGACAACCAGGGGAAGCGGCCTCGGTTATGCTATCCTTGGAGGAGACGCTGCTCTTGTCTTCCTGGCTGGAGTCAGCGATAGCGGAGCTGGACACAGCCGAAGGAGCCAGGTAGAAATAACTGTCATCCAGCGCAGGCTTGTTGTGGATGGTCTTCCGCAGCAGCTGAGAGATGATGGAGCTGCTGGAGTACAGGGGGGCCAGAGGCTCGTCGTACATGTTTCTACGGAAGCAGGGAATCATGACGCCGGGTTTGTCATCCTCCAGACAGCTGTCACTTGGGTTGTGCATGTTTTGGTCGGGGAAGTTAAGGTTAACGCTAATGAGAACACTTTAGAGGTGCAGTGTACTGTACACAAAAGGTAAGCCTCTGAAAAATAAAACAGGTTAACAGTATGTTAACCTATCAATAATTTAGGCTATACATAAAAACATTGTGAATCTGAGGTAAAGCATAAAACAACAATGTAAAATTCAGAATAATTAAAATATATTATGAAAAACAAACCATTTATAAAAAATATTTTTCTTTCTAACTGTATAGTAATTTATACCTTGTTTATGAATTAGTTATTAAGCAGATTCAATTGTAAAATTATGATAGCAATAGCAATACAATGTTCAGGCTGGAACTACATTTAGAAAACCTTAAATATATATATTTTGCAATAATTAACCAGCTACTACCAACATTGACATAGAAAATGATTTATATTTTAAGACAAATTGTTTTGTTTCAAATAATAATAATAATAATAATAATAATAATAATAATAATAATAATAATAATAACAACAATAATAATAATAATAATAATAATATATTTAAATTGTATATAACTGATATGTAACCAGAATCACTGTTTTAAAATTAGAAAGTTTATCCAACATACACAGCAGCACCATATCATTTTAACAACTCTAGCTGTTGTAAGTCTTACATTACATGAACAGTAAAAGTCACAACAACCTTAAAAAGGTAAAGTGAAGTCCACCTATTAACACTATATAAATGTTTATTAAAATAGCAGGTGCATGCTTGTTTTCACCTTGAAAATATTAGAACAATTAAAATTTTAAAATTCCTTATTTAATAATAAATAAATGCTTATGCAATGAATGTGGGTAAAAATACACAAAAACCAAAGCAGGATCATATACAGAAATAGCCTAATATTTTTAGGTAATATTTCAAATGATGAGAAACATGCCAAAACAACAATAATAAAAACTGTTTAATTATATGTGGTTTCTATATTTATATATATAGATAGTTAAATATATAAGCCATCCTGTTTATCATGTTAACAAAATACGTTTCAGCAATATAAAATTAAAAACAACATTATTTGTAAGAAAACATCCAATGAACAAAATATATAGACTATGTAACTCTGCTATACCCCAAACAAAGTCCAGCCTAAGCAAAACAGTTAAGGCAAATTACAAAAACTATCAACCAGACTCAGCTGCTTAGATCTTTGCCTACCTGTTGCTTTGAGATATGTCGAGTTGATGGCCTACATAGAAAGTGAGTTGCTGGAAAGTGATTGCTCGAGAGTCAATGCATCAAAAGGGGTAGGGGCGTGTCCATTTAAATGTTTGCCAACGCCAATGTTTCAGACCCAATTCAGTGATGGACATAGGTGGTAGCAAGTTTCAGAGGCTGCTTATCACCAATCGAAAGAAGGCGGCTTTTAGAAAACTCAATATTATGTCTGTGAAACCGTTTGAACTGGGTTTTTTTGAGAGCAGATACATAAATGTTGATTCATAATATTGAAATGTACTTTCTTTATGTAGCCTATATTTGTTTTTCTGTGATGATTCTGATCATTATATTGTGATTAACAATTTACATAATGGAATGGTAATCATTGTATAGAAGTCCTTATTTGATGTCTGTAGTCTAATCAAATGTAATTGATTATTTATTGATTATTTGTTACCTTATGTTTGGCCAATTTTTGACTTTCAACAGTGTGATGAGCGTCTGAAACGCCCCTATCAAATAGAACACATGGTACGTCCCAGACAACTTCCTTGTTCTTGCCCTACCTACCCTCACCGTGTGACAGGAGCGTTCCTCCCGCTGACAGGTTGCTGTCACACAGTCACCATGTTGTCCCATTCCCGGTGTCTCACCAGGAATTTTGGTCGTTCCCTTTCGGCGATCCGCCAGGTAGGCAAGAAATGTAGTGTTTTGTTGTAGAGACTGGGAGCACTGAGAGCCTTGTGCCCCTCTAAATGCTACATTAGCTGGCTAACTTTAGCTAGGCCACGGCAAAGGAAGGCCAACAGCCAAGGACAGTATGACACTTTACTTCCCAAATCCTCTGTGAACTCTACATGGAAGATTAAAACAGTTCCGTCTCAGTTCACATTGCCCATATTATTATCTATACCCTGATCGTCGTGGCACTTAAGGGTCATGTTAATGCAATGTTAACTTACTTGCTTAGATAGCTTCTTAGTTAGCAAGCTTGTGCTGTAAGTCAGTAACCTAGCTAGCGGCTAGCACACGTGAAGCCTGCTACGGTACTGTAGATAGTTTACTGCAGCGGAGGTCATCTGTGTTTCTCACATCTACAGTGTACTTACTATTAAGAAAGTTAACCGTGTATTTTCTTTTAATTTGCGCACTATCATATGCATTTTATTTATACGTTTAACACTTGGTACATGCGATCGGCCTCTCGTGTAAATTGTTTCTAGAAATGTTACTATAGCAGACATCTGATGAAAACTATGTGTACTATTTGTGTTTTTATGATGCATTACTTGCAAAGCCTAACAAATGGTCTCTTGACAGGGGAATAATATTTTGGCTCGCCATGCAACTGCAGGTATGTATACATGTACTGTATGTATTCATGTTCAAAGTCAATCCTTTTTTGTTTTTTGTATTAACACATTTTAGATAATCCTTGTTGCTGTTGTAGTCTACACTAAACTCCTGCCTGCAACCAAATGTCCCTGTTATAATAGTTCTCACAGAAGGGATTCACATGTGTATGTTGTGATCATTCTTCTAGCTCTATCAACTGGTCACCCAATCACTTTAAGCAACAGTGTGTAAGTATACTTTTTCAGAAAACGTTTCTGAAAGTCTGTTTCTGTTTGACAGCTTACCAATACATGTTATCATTATATTTATTGTCCTGTCACTTTTACCTGCCTCTCATGTCCGCTGGTCTGTTTATCAGTATGTTTTTAGGTTTTTAAATAGGTGTCTGGCATTTCACCCATGTGCTTTTGTGACCTTAAACTGACACATTAGTGTACTGTTGCATGCCAGGCAAAAAAGCCAACATTACAACCATGCACCTGGTTATATAATTTTAAAGTATTAGCATTTTATGTGTATTCAATCAAATGTTTGTTTTTGTTTTAGTAAGAATAATCCCAGTTCCAGCGTCTTTCAGATCCAGTACTTTAGGACGTCTGTCGCCTACAGTATGTTTAGTTTATTTGTACTACCTCTATGTTGTGCCTCAAATGCTAAATTTACATACTCACATTCCGTTGTTATAATATTCATCTTATTACCACCATAGTCAGGATTAAGTTACTGTATGTTATGTACAAAATAGTATATAACATGTAAAGTCTAGCCCTGTGCATTAGCCATTTAAAGACATTTTTTTTTAAACCTTATTTGAAGGGTCTCACTTTGTGCCACCACTACCGGCAACTTAACTGGTTTGTGAAATATCATCTTTCTTTTTCCTGTAGGGAATGAAGTTGTCACTGTCAAGACACCTGCGTTTGCAGAGTCTGTCACAGAGGGGGATGTAAGGTGGGAGAAAGGTGAGTTTTCTTTACTAATTTTGAATGCATGTTGTCGCACACAAGAACATCTTCAGGCAATGTAAATCTTGGATGTGACAACACTAAACATGGCTTCAAAACGGCCATTTTAGCAAGTGGTCAAATGTTGTTTTTCCATTCTCCCTCCCCTCACGCTGCCCCCAACACTGCTCTCTGCCAGCTGCTGGAGACACAGTCAAAGAAGATGAGGTGGTCTGTGAAATTGAGACTGACAAGGTATATTCCAATAGACAGTTTCTCATTATATGTTTCGCTGTAATGACCAGGTCGATACAGTAGCTTTTTATTTTTTAATTGCACATTATTGTCAAATCCTTCACTTTTAAAAAGGGGAGGCTAATCTACTGTATTGTCAACTTCCCCAGTTTTTAAAGAGTGAGGGTAATCTACTGTAGTCTTTTTTTATTTCTACTTTACCCCATCAATGTGTTCAGATATGTTTCAAATGTAGTCATTGATAAAGTTGTAACATCAATATAACAGAAGATGACATATGAATTCAACATTACTGTATGTGTTTATCTCACTCTTGCATGCAGATGCCTATGTAATTGAAAGACAAAAATACTCAGCCCAAGAGTGTCACATCTGAAACCATACTCCCTTATTGTATATATACAGTTTCTATGTTTGTTGTGGTGTTCAAATTCACAGTTGTTTGTGTATTCCATTTCTTTTATTTTTCAGACGTCAGTGCAGGTTCCCTCTCCTGCTGCGGGGGTTATTGAGGAGCTCTTAGTTCCCGACGGAGGAAGAGTAGAAGGAGGATCTCCTCTCTTCAAGCTTCGGAAAGGAGGTTTGTAGTGCTTCGTTGTAAAGCCAAAAACCTATAGAGCCCGCACACTCATGTATACTTTTGTCCCCTCCGCCATCCTCCTCTAGCCAGCGCTCCCAAAGGCACAGCTGCTCCTAAACCCGAGGCAGCTCCTCCACCGCCCGCTGCCACAGCTCCTTCTCCCTCCTCAGTGGTGGGTTCCATCCCCACCAGCATGCCCCACGTGCCGCCTGTGCCCGCACATGCTATGGACAGCAAACCAGGTCAGGCTCACAATGTTCAGTTTTGTGTTCCTCTGTTGGCTTCAGCTAGGCTATGAAACAGCTGATCTGGTAAACGTTGGGTTAAACTACAGATTAAGGATAGGACGATGACCTATGTGGCGTCATGCTAACCGCTTCTTTTTATTGTTGTCGTCATCATAGTTTCAGCCATTAAGCCTACTGCTGCTCCTGCCGTCCCAGTAGCCCAAGCTGAAGGAGGAGCAAAAACATCCAGGACGGAAAGCAGGGTAAGATGGCATGATATCCACATCTATGGTGTTTTGCTTAGTTTACACACGGGGGAGGTGGTGGGCACACATCTTGAGAAATGTCAAGACCCTTGTGTTTTACGTTAACAGGTGAAGATGAACCGTATGAGGCTAAGGATTGCCCAGAGACTGAAGGAAGCTCAAAACACCTGTGCAATGTTAACTACGTTCAATGAGGTCGACATGAGGTAGGAAGTACTAAATTAGCTGACCTAAATAATTAAAACCTCAACACGTTTGGACGTTACAACTTTTTTTTTTTAAAACATTGAGGTTTGATCTATTGAAGGGGTTGCGTAGAATAGAGTACTAAATATTATAGAGTGGGCCATGTAGGTGACATAATTTAAATTATAAGAAATATGAAAGATCGGTTAGTAACGCTTTCATATGCGTTTGTTGCAAGTGGTAGTTGGTAGACAAGTTTGGACACCACTTCCGCAAATGGTTATAGATTGGAATCTGTCCAATAGGAAAAGCTTTCTGAAACTCGATAGCCTCTTAAACACTGGAATGTAAATATTTGGTCATAATGCCATCTAAAATGAAGATAAGAATTTTTTAAATGGACTTTATTAATTTACAAGGAAATGTTATTGTCAGAGCTTGCCCCCTGCACTGAAGAGGACACTTTGAGGATTTCTTTTCCCCGCAAATGTGCGGTGTCAGCTTTCAGCTATTCAGGCTTTTCTATGTGTCCTAATTGGATTGACATTGACGGTGTAGAGCAAGACTTCCCAGGCCAAGCCTCATCTGGAGCCGAAGGAGCTAGCCAGAACAGGAGGCTGGAGCATCTGCACGGGCCCGCAGAGACCTGGCGTTCTGAGTGGAAGAGCTGCCTCAACTGATATGGGCTTTTATGACAGCCCAATAAGATTTACAGGCCCTGGAAAGTGAAGATTTTTATCGCTTCTTCTCTCCTTTCTCGGAGAGTGTGTGTCTTGGGAGGGGCTAATTATGTTAGCGGAGAAACCCTAGAGCTTCAACAGTGTTAGAGACAGGAAAACAAACAATTAAAATGAGAGATACAAGAGAAAAATGACCAGTATTGAAACGATTAGGAGGCATTGTCAATACTGCTCATTCACCGTGACCTGTAAAAGGTATGACCTTAATCTTTAAGAAAATTATAACTAGTGTTTTAATTCTTTCTTTTTCATGTTTTTATTTTATTTTATTAAATATACTGTAACATACATTTAAGCTTGGACACTTGCCCACACATTGAATACCTCTGCACTCACTTCAGTTGTCATGGTTATTGATTTCTTGCCTGTGAACTTAGTCAAAAGTCTAATGTAAAAAAAGCTTTTTGGTTTTAAAATTTCTTTACCACAAACATTGTGTTAAGTATTACTTATAAACTCAAATTTGACACTGTTACAATCTGTCTCCACAGCAACATCACGGAGATGAGGAAGGCTTACAAAGATGCCTTCCTGAAGAAACACAACATAAAGTTGGGCTTCATGTCAGCCTTTGTAAAGGCTGCCGCCTACGCACTGACCGACCAGCCTACTGTCAATGCTGGTATGATTTCTTATTTGGCCCAATGCTAGGGGTACAAGGGTTTGTTGGGTACAAGATGCATGCTATGCGTGTGGTTGAAATGCAAGATTCCGTTTCATTCTCTTTCCAAAACAGCATATTCACTTGCTATGTCTTACCCAGACTCACCGCGGCATGCACCGCGAGGTGCGAGGTTAGTCTCCAGAGCTGGGTTTAAATTTCTAAAATAGTCTGTGGTTTCTCTTCAGCCCTCCACCAACTTAGTTTCACACAGAATATGCCACCGAAAATGTATGTGCTTCAAGTGAATAACTAATAATGAATATTCTTTAAACTAGATCAGTGTCGGTAAATTGTTTGTACTGTTTTTCAGTAATTGATGACACAACCAAAGAGATAGTGTACAGGGACTACGTTGACATCAGCGTGGCTGTGGCCACACCAAAGGTAAGAAATGCATCCAGAAATGTTTTTAGTGAATCTTTTAAGTCCCCGAGCTCCTTTTTAACTTCCAACCGTTTTAGTGCATGCAGATGTTCGGTAAAAAGTAATTAATTTAATTAAGTTTTTTAACTATAAATGTAACTGAAATTATACAAACCAAAACTGATTAGCTGGCCCAGCCTACCACAAACTTGGTGTTAATGCGTGGCAGACACCTGCAGAAGGACCAACGTTGAGGTTTTAACAGTCAAGTTATTAATACTGTAAAAGGTCAGTAGCACACAATAGAAAACTTCTTATTGCTTCTCACGATTCTTATTTCCAGGGTCTGGTAGTTCCTGTAATCAGAGGAGTGGAGACTATGAACTTCTCTGACATTGAGAAAACTATCAATATGTTGGGAGAAAAGGTATTCAGCATTATGCTTGTCTCATGCAACAAGGCGTTTCCATATGTCGCTTATGTTAAATGTCTTCTTTTTTTAGGCACGTAAGAACGAGCTGGCTGTCGAGGATATGGACGGAGGCACCTTCACCATCAGCAACGGAGGAGTGTTTGGCTCCATGTTCGGCACCCCTATTATCAACCCCCCACAGTCAGCAATTTTGGGCATGCATGGCATCTTTGACAGACCTGTCGCCGTCGGGGGCAAGGTTAGTATTCAACCTGTTGATGCAGGTGGAGTGGGATGGAATGGATTTTTAATATGGAATTGGCCCTGAACCATCGCCTGTCTTTCAGGTGGAGATTCGTCCTATGATGTACGTCGCCCTCACCTATGATCACCGTCTGATTGATGGGAGAGAGGCCGTCACCTTCCTGCGTAAGATAAAGTCAGTAGTAGAGGACCCCAGGGTCTTGCTCCTGGACATGTAAATGCGGTTTGAACCTACAGGCTCCAAGAATCCACCATTCTTCACAAACAGTGGCTGTACTATCCTATGATCCTTAATGTACTGCGGTTTATGTTTTATTGGTTAACTAGGAAAAGGGAAGACAGATGTGAACTGGACATTTGCATGGTTGGAAATTATTTGGGAAATTAACAAAACAGCAAAGCTCGGTGCTATGGTGGAAAGTGCCTAGGTTTTCTGGCAGTGGTCTATTTAGATCAAAAACATTGTAAAACTGAAGCCCACTATTTTCTACAAACAATTTAACATATTGTAAAATGAGTGGTATACCTACAGTTGCTATTTTGCATATGATAATTTCATGTAATGTTGGTGAGAAGAGAACTGTGGAGTGACAAAGCAGGAAACACTATTCAATGTAAACAAGTCCATAGCTAATTTGTCATCTGTTTCAAAGCCCATGGAAGAATATTGTGTAAATGCTATGTGGGGAAAACTTTATTATTTAAAGACATTTTAAAACAATAAAATATAAGATGCTTGACTTGGGTATTGATTTCCCCCAGTGCAAATGAGAATGCACATAAGGCCATTCTGATTTAATGTGAGCACTATTCCCAATGGATCCTTGGCCTGAAAAGCAGTGAAGACCCCTGCATTATACTAATCTTTTAAAGAAATTAAGGCAATTTCCTTTTAATGTGGTACATGGAAAACATGGAAAATCATAAAACGTGTCTTGTTTTATAGCTGTTAGCTATAGCTCTAACATCAAATAAGTAAAAATAGAAAAGCAGCATCATTCAGTGCTGGATTGTGTCTTCATTTAATGAAATCAAAATCTACACATATTACAAAGTAACAGGGAGACCATCTTTTATTTTAAATAGCCTGATGCCATTGTTTGACAACTACTGTACTGTCATTGGCTGACTGAAAAAGATCACAAATATTTTAAAAGGAGAGACAACAGTTTTCATGCACGATAATGTGTATTGCATGGAGACATGGTCTACAATAGAATATATTGATATACAGTATTGCATCAAAATGACCTTCAGCTCCCCTTTCATACATAAGGAACATCTATTTGCTGCACATTGAGTACAAATGTGTGTGCTTGTCCTCATGTCGTATCTAATGTTTATTGTGGCATCTTCGTTTTCTTTGGGGAAGCACAGATGCAACAATGTGGAAGGGGCCTTGGTTTGGGTTTATCTCGGTACATAAGAGGTCAGGGGTGACGGCTGTGGACCCACTAGCAACTCAGAGCTTTCCAAGACACACCGTTGAAGAAGGGATGGCACTTGATGTCACTAACACCTCCTCCTCCAGAACCCAAGCGATAGCCAGCATCGCACTGAAGCAGCTGTAGGGCAGACATTACACGGTGCATTACTGTAGACATGCCTGTCCTGGGCCAAGTCAGGCCCGGGAGCCGGAGGCTGCCCTTTGAAACACTCTACCCGGCCCGCCCGGTACATCAAACATTTAAAAAATAATAATACAACATAAAATTACTTGACGAGCTCTGCAGAATGTTATTTTATTTACTGCTGCATAAACAAAAATATAGTTGACTGAAATAAAAAAATCAAGTCAACTGTTATGTTTGATTGTGAAAATGGTGTTGTGGAATAGCCTATATATATGTAAATATGCAAGTTAAGCTATTTTGTGTTTTATTTTTAACATGTTTTAACATATTGATTAAAAATGTTGCAAACATCTGACATTTTCATCAAGTGAAAATAATTGCCCACCCCTGCTGTAAGCTGACACGGCACAGGTGTGTGTGTGTGCGCGTGCATGCGTGCGTGTGTGCCATTGAGCGTGACATTTAGAGCACAATGTCTGGGCCTGAAGCCTCACCTCAGTGAGCAGGGATGCAGATGCAGTACTCAGGCTGTCTGGAATGACCAGCTGTGTGTGTGAGTGTATTCCTGCTGGATGGAGCTGCCACAGCGGCTGCAGACACAGTGTACGCTTTATGCAAGTAGCTAGGTTAAAGGTTAATACCTATACATACAATAGTCATACAGTAACCGAATGTCTAGGGAATTCACGTCATTTGCTTACCATTCCTGTCAAAAGTTCAAACAACAAAGCCCCAAGACTCCACCAATCACACGCTTCTGTTGCCTTGGACACACCGCCTATTTCTGTTAAAAACAACCTTGATTTAGTTTTATTTGTGATTAATACACTTTTTCCATTCCAAATCAAACGTTTTAAATGATAGGCCTATACAATAGGCTATGTACTGTATTATATATATGGTGTACATACTACTTTTTGCCACTAGATGGCAGCTTGTATCAAGAGCTAAACAATATAATCCAAATCACTACCTGGGGCACAGTACATGTGATCCATTGCCTTGGAACATATTTCTGACTGAACCTCACTCCACTGGCCAAAGAAAGTCAAACACACCTTTCCTGTGGAGAAAAGATAATATCACAAATGCTTTCCCAAAACAATTATTCCATATGCTGGTAGGCCAAGGCAACAATCCTACCATTACTGCTGAGCAGGATGTTTTTGGGGTTGAGATCCCGACACAGGATGCCTTGCTGGTGCAAGCTCTCGAGGGCCAGCAGGATCTGTGCCCCCCACACCCGCACCTCTGCTTCGGGCAACCCCCAGCAGACCTGTGCGCTCTTCTCTTTAGCCCAGGAAGACTCGGCGGGGAAACGGGGCAGGTGGCACCAGCCATCCACCTCAATGAGCTGGTCGTCCTGCAGCCCCTTGGAGCCCTCTGATTTAAGGAACGCATCCATGTCACCCCTCCTGCCTAGCTCGTCTGTAGAGTCACACAGTCCTCCTGCACTTTGAGAGGCCTCCTTACACCCAGGGCTGAGCAGCTCCCAGGCCGCCTCTACCCCCTCCTTTGGCTCTACGGAGCGGGGCCTTTGCTGGTGGTTCATCTCGTCAAGGGCCAGGTTGACCCCAGGACGTGCCCCGATGTTTGCACCGCCGTCTAGGCAGAGGAGGCTAGAGGGAGTTTGTGAGCTCTCTGATGAGGTCCATGTGTAGTCAGAAAATACGGATCTGTCCGTGCTGTTGATGACCACCATGGCCTTCCTTTCTTCTGTGGTAGGACTAGCACTGGCCGGCTCTTCTGCTGGGTCTGTCAACGCAGGCCTATATGTGGAGTCCCCATGGTGTTCGCTTGAAACAGATGCTTGGTGAGAGCCATTGGTAATCCAAGGTACCCTGCCACGAATCTGAGTTTGGCAATGGAGAGGAAGATGTAAAATGGCCGGCGAAGAGTTTTTATGTACCCCAGGACTAGTGCCCATACTGTCTGCATTCACGGACCTTGGTTTTCCACATGTTTGATTTGTGTGAGGTGCTTTTTTCACTGTAGTTCGTTGTGAATCCGTGTCTACCGCTGCATAGCGGTTGCTGTGGCGCCTTTGCGCCGGATCAGCAGCGTTCCAGGCAACTTCAAAGTCAGAGCTGCACTCGATCAGACCCATCCCGGATGTCTTCTTGTGAAGTTCTGATATGACGTCAAGAGTCTGGTTTACACGAGCACATGAAAGAGGAAGAGCGGCCTTTCCCTGAGTTTCGCCGGAGTGCAAACACAGACTAGGGGCTGGTGGGTGGATGTGGGCGCTGACGAGCGGCCCCGTCGAACCTGAAAGTGAAGCGGGCCGCTCCAGCCGAGCGTAGAAGGACGCGGCAGAGCGCGTGTTCTGCAGGCAGCCCGTCTCCTCAATGTAAGAGTGGGTCCCACAGCTCTCCAGGCGCTTCTGGGTCTCGTCCCATGACGTCGGGGTGTCTGTGTCCTGGCTGTCGTCGCTCAATCGCTCTGGGAGATGAGCCGTACTCAGAGGCGCTCTGTGGTCGTGCTGCTGGTAGTCTGTGCTGATGCTAGCAGACGTGTAACTGTTCTTCATCTTTATCCTGTTTTGGCTCGGGCTGAAGCATTCTGGGTGTTCCTTGGCCCTTTCACTCCTTACTTTAAGCAGCTTGGAAAATAGCCTTCCACCTGCAGGATGGACAACAAATCAACCAATAAATTAAACCTTTAATAATAACATTTTATGTTATACAATATGAGCATTATTCGAGTATTATACGAGTATTATTCATAAAATATTTAAAATTTGTGTTTTAGTTATGGTAATCTGATGATTCGAAGATGACCTCACAACTAACTAGAATAGGTCTATGATGCAACTGATCCCTACAGCAGAGGGCACAGCATTTACAGCTCACCTTGAACATGCTCCAGATGCAGATACACCGCATCTTCGCTGACATAATATCTCAGCAGCTTCACCATGTACGGGACGCCCTGCGGGATGACGGTTGGCTGGTCTCGGCTCTCCCAGCTCGATTTGGGTAGGCTCTGACAGAACATGCGCACATAAAGCATATCAATGGCTGCCGTGACTATACAGTACTAGTAGTCACAGTTATTAGGTTGTACTGTACAAATAAAGATCAACGCCTCCTTGGATAGCCTCATATGAGAGCATTGCCTCTGTTCTCTCCGGTTACTGAAATTTGAGGTGCATCTTCACTAGCTGTAGGATAGTAAGGGCTTTTAGGCAGATCAATGGAGGACACTCAGAGTGCTCAGGGTGGAGAGTGACTATCGACTGGCCTATCGCAGAATACGGGTTGGCGCAAAGCCAGACTAGCCTTTAAAATCTCTTCTGCTGAATGAAAATAGGCCATTGGATGGACAGTTATGTCTAGTATATTGTACTGTAGCAGAACTCACCTTTACAACAAAGGTCTCCTTATTGACCATGCTTTGGACAATCATGACCTATTAATGAAATAAATGATGTTTTCAGGGACGTGTAAGAAAGAAACCAGTGTTTCAAAGAACGTGAGATAGATGTGTTGTCCTACCTTATCAATTACTCCAATGACTTTACACATCTCCAAATCCTCCACAGGAGAACTGAGGTGTCTGATTGGTCGAAATCTCAGGCTGCTGTAACCCTGGTAATAAAAGCCATTGGTGAGATCATGCGTACTGTACAACACGGACCAGCGCAGCAGTACAGTTAGTACAAGTATTCGAGTTTTTTTTTATCCAATAGGATTTGAGTACATGTAAGCAGAAGGACCAGAGGAAGACTCAGTGTTACACAACCACTGTGGTTTAAGCTCCCCTCCCCCGTTTCTACTGAAAACAACAGATGCTAACTCAGGAAATAAGATCATTTGTGTTACCCCTAAATGAGTGCTCCCCTTCCCTAGGTTGTCCTGCAGGTGTGAGATAAAAATGTCCTCCGCTCTCTTCAGATATTGCGTTGTCTTCCTTTTCACAGCCTCCCGGCGATCTTTGTTTGGGTCCACTGTAATTCAATTACAGTGTATCATGTGGTCACGGTCACAACACAGTGTCACAAGCTGTACAAAGTACACAGCACTGAATACAAGACCATTGTAGATGTCACGTGCAGTCCTTATTCTAACTGAACCATGTGGCATTTGATCTGGCACAATGATTGCTGACAAACCAATGACTACAGACTGGAAACAGACATGTTTTTATACGGAACAAACTAACTTAGTCAGCACAATCACATGCTTTACACATTTGTTGAAAATAAATGTTGTGTTAAAATCAACATTGCATTACTTTATAAGCCTATCCACACAGAAAAACATGCAGTATTATATAAAGTATAAAGTAAAGTATAATATATATGTATATACTGTATGTATGTATATGTATATATTACTGCATGCAATGCAGAAAAAGTAATATATAGCTGCATGTGGATAGGTTTATGAAGTAATGCAATGTTGATTTTGTGGGAAACTGACTGTTTTAACACATTATATATATATACATATATATATATATATATACACATGTGTGTACACACACAGTCAGTTACATAGTTTATGAACATTACGGATCATTTTACAGTCAGGAAATAAATAGTACAGTGTTGGAAGTATTGTCTTGTCCAAATACCAAACCAAAAATATTGTAAACTACTCTACTGTAACCTTTACAGCTTTACAGTCAGATTAAACATTTACATTACTAAAGCTTTTATCTTAAATCACTTACAATGTCAAAAGCAGTTGAAAAAGCCATACGGTCCATCAAACCCTTCTATTAGAGCAAGTGACATCACCAGTCGTCGAGTTAAATACAATATGTTACCAAGGACTTTGTTACGATGAAAGACCTCGTAGTGCCCCAGCTTACAAACTACAGAGGAGCTATCTGTGCATTGTGTACACGGTATAGCTGTCATGCTTATC
The DNA here is from genome assembly GCA_025447795.1 of Speoplatyrhinus poulsoni. Taxonomy (NCBI): domain Eukaryota; kingdom Metazoa; phylum Chordata; class Actinopteri; order Percopsiformes; family Amblyopsidae; genus Speoplatyrhinus; species Speoplatyrhinus poulsoni. The sequence continues at coordinate 2,646,816 of JAOEGT010000015.1, forward strand.
TCCAGAGTTGTCTCCTGTTCCTGCACTTCCCCTCCCATCCTGTGGATGTCCTCATTGCCTTCCCTGCTCTGTGTGCTTTTGCCTCACCAGACCCGACCTGTCCCGAACCTCAACCAACTGTAAAATACCCTGTCCAATCACAGTGCTGGATCATCTTGTCTATACCGCTTGTCTTGCCTATCTATGTTTCTGACTGCAATAACTGCAGTCCTACATTTGGATCCTTTACACAAGTGATTCTCAAACTGGGGGTTGGGACTTCACGGGGGTCGTGAGACACAGAGGAGATTCTCACAAGATGATTCTCAGAAGTTAAGTAACATTTTAAAATTATATAAATGGTTAGCCATAAAATTTAGTAGTAGTACACTGTATACATTACTTTGATGTATTCTGCTACTATCTTATATTAAAATACAATAACATAAACATATGGCTGTTGTTCTTCTACCACCTCTGGGGATAGTGGGGGTGGCGGGTCTCTGACTGTTATTTTGGGGAAGCCCCTGCTTTACACAACGATCTGACGTAGCAGCTTGGACAATGTGGTGATCACCTCCATTAAGCCACGTGCACGTGTGTAACAGGTGACAGTTTATAACAGAGCGTGTGAATCCAAGCGTTGATGCTGCTCACTTACATTGCACCCCATTCAGCAGTAAATCCACCCCATTCTTGTAGTAACTGAAAGCTGCCTCGTAATCCTCATTCACCTCTCGGTCTAGGGCCATGCGGATCTGCTTGGCTGCCTCCACCAGATAGTCTCTCTTGGCCATGGCTTCCCTGATGCGCCTCTACTAAGGTCCACGTGGGCCTGAACACACAAGAAGCCAGTGCCAGGTACGGTATGATGGTGTTAGAAGCATAAACGATACACCTTTTCCCACGTGACATCACAGCGGCTCACCTTTTGTTCCCTGGTGTTATCGGCTGCAGGATTCATTTCTGTTTGTTGTAACTGAGCTTAGCCGCGCGTGTTGGCGCCCCCGGTGACGGCAAGGCCAGAGTGACTGTGAGAGGGGGGCATGACGCCCTGAGCCACATGGAAAGACAAGAAGGAGAGAAAGAGTTAGCCTTCTTCACACAGACTAGCTAATATGTGTGATGGTGGAGCAGAAGATGCAGAGATTCTCATTATGACATAGAAATGATTCAAACCTCCGAGCCGCATTGCTTTATTCTCCTGTTAAATGTTTCACTAGGCCATCCCTTCACTTTCAGCTGAAGAGCAGGGACACATCGCTTCCACTATGGCAGCTACACAGAGGGATATTATGTCCTGCTATAACAAGAAGGCCCATGTAGACTCCACATAGTATTCTGCTATGAATCCTTGGCTAGCCGGACAAGAAGGCACATGTTGATTTGATCACTGTGTCCATAGATAATATAATATAGCCCATGTCCTTGATTCAGTTAACGCCTCAGCACAACATCGCACACACACACACACACATGTAGGCACACGCACACACTTAACACAGTCATGAGAGTGACACACACAGCCATCTTTCACTCTCCTTGCTTCCATCCTCATCCTCCATGTCTTACACGTACATCTCCTCAGTCGTGCGCTATAAAGACACCAATAAATGAAGAGGAAACACACACACACACACACACACACACACACACACACACACACCCTACCTACCTAATGCCCGGGATCCGCCGACCAGCATCAGCACTCGGCTGCTCCTTCAGCAGCCTGCATACACCAGTCTCAGGAAGCAGAGAGGGGGAGAGAGCTGTAATCTCTACTCTCCCGGCGAAGAGGTATAAATAG
>JAOEGT010000015.1:2654989-2697792 GCA_025447795.1 Speoplatyrhinus poulsoni
GGGGAAAGATGGAGTGGAACACAGGGAAGGGAACACCAGGAAGGGAATGCAGGGGAGGCGGACTGCAGGATGTGACACTCTCCAGGCCCAGGGTTCCCTACCCCTGCTTTAATTCATGTTAAATATTAGTATTACTGTATGATGTTTCGCCATTTGTGCTTTCACACTTGCTTGATGTAGGATCCAAGAACTTCTGGGTGGATTTGTCATACCTAAAGTCAGACCCAGACTTCTGATCCATTATTTTAAATATGCTCTTACACGGTAGTGGCAGTCTCTGCTCTAGTCTACTCCACCTTAGTGCCAACGCAAACATTAACACAGTCTGAGGGTCGACTATTATGTGAGTCAAGGTGATTTATATATGGGTTTGTGCTGTTTTTAGCTACCAGAAATACATACAGTATATCATCATTAAACAGCTGCCATGTTACTGTACTGTAGGAGGGCCAAAAATAACCACCTTAGCCATAATGGCTAAGGTGGAAAATGTGTAATTTAGTAAATGGAAAATGTGTAAATGGAAAATGTGTTGTTTTGTATTTTGGGATGTGCAGTAGTTTCGACTTTTGTCCTTTCAAGTTATCAAGAAATGATGCCACACCTTGGGATTGTCTTGTTTTACACAATTATACTGATTTGTTTTCAGAACGTTTTCTGAAAATAATTTTGGCTAAGTGACATATTTCAGATTTCACAACTGAAATTTTTTTTAATTTGAGCACCTTTCTCCGTCCACTCTTATTCGCTGTCACAACAGAGGAGTCAACAGACACTCCACTTGACTCTGAGGATACAGCCTCTATAGACTCAGCCACAAGGACCACAGGTGAGATACATCACTGTCAAGAAAGAAGAATACATTGGACATGTATTTGCCATTGCACAATGGCTCCTGACAGTATGTGTTTATTAGCATACATTGAATTATCTCATTAGGAATAGATACATACAGTTTGCTTCATTTCATTATAGTGAAATAAAGCTGCTTCTCATTCTGTCGGGGCCCGGGAACCGAGAATAATGTCCACTTTATGGACACAAGGGCTCCAAAATGTCATATAAAGCCAATTATTGGTGCACACATGGGTTCAACAGAACCACCTAGAATAGCATTGATATGCATAGCCATGTGTAGCAATGACAACATGATGCTAAATCCTCCATTTGGAATTTCTTCTGACAACCGGCAGTGTTCCGCACCGTGTGTCTAAGACGTTTTGCTGGCTTAACCAGAGTTTAACAGAGGACAGCTAAGCATGGATTGTGATTTCATTTGACCCCGTTCCCCACAGCCAATCTGGCTTGATGCTTCCATACAGCACAGGGGACGAGAGGGCGAGAAACCGGAGAGTGTGCCTTTTGGAAAGGGAATCTGTCCATAGTGGAGCGAGGCCAGAATTATAAAAGAAGTGAAGAGGTGTGTGCGTGTCTTTGAGAGGGTAACAGGAGAGAAAATAACAGTGAGAGAAGTCAGGGTAATCCACTGTAGAGAGCCCGAGGTGGGGTTTCCACTCTCAGCCAGTCGCGGGAGCCCAAACCAATAATCCCCTTTTACCAGAATCCACTTGGACAGAGCGACTACGCTGTGCACGGCTATGCGTCTGCTTCTGCGGCCCCTTTGTAAGCCCTCCATAGCACCTGTTAGAACACTACCATGCCATAAAAACTGTCCTCTCATCCAACAGCCTGCCTGTAAAACATGGGAGACTGTTTTCCAAAGAGAACAACATGTGTTGGCGGAATGCGTCTCTTTTTTTCTCCACAGTGTCTGACATATTGGGTAACTCTATGCCAGTAATAGGCAGGCTGTTGTGGCTGCATGCTGAATCGCACAGCGGGAATCTGTGTCTTTTCATAGGTATCGACAAGTGTGCCATCGCGCCCACCATATGCGGCCATGGAAAATGTGTCCCAGTGCAGACGGGTTACAGCTGCCGCTGTGACCCCGGGTACAAGCTCAGCGCATTGCAGACCAACTGCATTGGTGAGTCCAGAGACGGAGCCGGAGAGAGAGAGAGGGAATTAACTGAGGGAAATGCAAATGGAGACGCACACACGTAAAAACACAGAAGTCGCACGGGCCGGGGAATGAAAGGGATCCATTTGTTTATGTTGACCGGCTCTGTGGCGCCTGACAACAGTGAGCAGGCCGTCCAAAGAGCTGCCACAGTGCTGTAATCCCTTACCTAACTGTGGGGGCCTTGGCCAAAACCTCAGCCACACTCGACTGGGCCCGGGCCCATGGCTGAGGAATGCTTGTCCCACGGAGCCTGGAAAGTCTACGCTCTCCAGCAGTGACATGGAACTCTAATGTAATGTCACACTGGAGCTCTACCATATCTCAAACTCTCCTTCACCTCCAGTGCAGCTAAATTCAATTCTAAAATATATGAAGCGTATACTTGTATTTCCAAAGTAGAGGTCAGAAGATGCAAGTGGGTACAATACAAGGAAGCATGTGTCAGTCAGTGAACAATGAATCAATAGATTGGTCATTCATGTAACATTATTGTAGTGTTTACTGGAGAAATTTATGACAAATTTATTTAAACATTGTTTATATGATTGGAATGGATGGCTGTCACCCACTCTTGCTGTGGCATGCTTTTATAGAGAGCTGAAGTCACTTCCGCATTATGGGACCTAAGTTTGGAAAGAATATGAATGGTAGTCAACGGCGAGAATAACTTTATTTTTAGATCCCGTTTGAACTGTGACACCTGGAAGTGACTTTGACTCTCTATATAAAGGGCTGCCAGTCTGCAGCTTTCTTTAAAAAAAAGACAAATTGGCTTTAGTTTTTGAAATTCTTTCTCCATAGAGGCCTCAAATTAATTTAAAGGTACACTCCTCCATTTTTGTAGCCCCCAGAACCCCACATTTCAGTCCCAGCGTACTTTTATGTTTCAAATACAACTTTTCACCTGGCTCTGAAGGGGGGGAGAGGTTGACAATGGTGTGAGCCTAGGAGAGTTGTAGGGGGAGGAGTAGAGATGAGCGCCCACAACAGCACATTGGAGGGGCATGTGCTCTCACGGTTTCAAATGAAAACAACAGTACTTTGTGCAATGATGGTTTCCACCACTCTGATTATTCCTTTTAAACTATCGCTTGCTCTCTCCTTGCAGATGCGAACGAGTGTGAGCAGAACCCATGTGAAGGCAAGGGTCACTGTGTGAACACCTTCGGCTCCTACACCTGCCAATGCCAGAGCGGCTACAGCCAGGTCATCACCCAGAACCGGAAGTTCTGCCAAGGTGAGGAAGGGTGCATGCAGCACAAGTATAGCTCTTATTTCTTTTCTGTTTGGTGGTTTATTCCATCTAACTATACCTTAATTAAGATTTATTCTCAGGAAGCCGCTGTAGGATGACTTTGTAGTTCCTGTCTGTGAGCTGTTTGTTTTTAAAAGCAGACAGTAATTCCTGTTTTCCGCTCAAACACTGGTTTTCATTCAAACTGACAGACATTAATGAGTGCAGCATGCCCAATAAGTGCCAGGATGGCGAATGTGTCAACACGGAAGGATCTTACACCTGTGAATGCAGGAGTGGCTATGCCAAGTCCTGGAGAGGCCTCTGTGAAGGTGACACACGTGAATGCTAGCATTCATACGCACACAGTAGCGCACTTTCAGACCATAAGGTTTACATAATATCACCGTGCTAGCCAGACCTACTAGTCAACTGCCATAAGTGAATTTGTAGCCCAGTTACAGAAAAAATAAAAATCTATTGTTGTACTTCCCTCTAGGGCTAAGCCAGGGAGGAAATGTTTAGTTAAAATGGGTCAGTGTGTGTGTGTGTGTGTGTGTGTGTGTGTGTGAGCATTAAAAATTATGTGGATACAGTATAACGATGACACATATTATAATGCAATTAATTATATGGTCTTTCCTTCTCCTTATGCAGATGTTGATGAGTGCATAGACCCAGACTCTTGTCCCACCGGTGTGTGTGTCAACACCCCAGGCTCTTTCCAGTGTCAGGCCTGTGACCCTGGGTTCAAGCTCTCCAGCAGGAGATGCGTGGGTAAGCTTCGACTGGCACGGGCGTTTTCCCAACCTCTCCCTCAGTAAAAGCTTCCTGTGCGGGGGTTAAAAACTCCCCAATACATCTAGGGAAGGCTCCCGGTTGGCACCACCACAAATAACCAAGGCGTCACGGCAACTGGCCGTGCCGTTAAAGAGGCTCTGACAGCTCATGATAAAGTGCAGTTCGGCGAATAGCACAGGCAGAATTAGATTTGGTGCTTGTGGCTTTTTTTGACTCAAAGGGAAGGACTAACTGCGGATGACTGTGGGAATAACACAAAGTTAGCTCTGGACGGTTTGTGTGTGGATTGCTGCTGGACTCTAGCCCCACAAACCAAAACCCACACGGATGATGGCTATATTGAGTGGGCGCAACAAGGCCCTGCACCCTCTCTCCATTCAGTGTTTCTGTGTGAAGCGCTGTGTATAACAACCATGCACCCCCTCCTTCCAAGGCCCCTACACCCTCACTCCATCCTGCATACGCATAATACTAATATTTTGTCTCTTAACTCACTGTGTTATTGTTGATATTTTCATATCATAGGCCTCTGTAAAGATTCTTTATAATGCTTCACTTTGGGAGAGTCCAAATATTTTCCCGTGGCCACAGCCTTAAACAAGCAGGCTATTATTGTTGGATGGCTCTGGCCACTGTGCTTGTTGGCCTGGCGGGGGCCAACGAGAACTTTATTATCACTGCTGCTGGGTTTGGGGAAATGACTAAGGAGTCAGGAAAGATGTATTGCAAGGTTATAGGGTTAATTCCCCTGACAAGCTAACACACTGCATCACTTAGTATCGTCTGTCAGTGGCTGTCTCATTATACAGGGTGCTGTATTTTAGCTAAGTTGCTAGCAACTGTTAATCTGGAAGTAATCGTGTTACATAAAAGTGTCCCCTCTCAGTGACTTTGTACCTTTTGATTGGTGCGGAAATAAGCACCTGGGCATGCGTGTTATTGAAACGTGAAAGACCGGGGGGGGACAAATTTACCGCCAATAAACCTATAGCCTATAAGCTGTTGCCATTTTTGTTAAATTGATTCTGTGATTCGGATGAGTTAACGGAGCACATTATTGGCAAGTGACCTAATTTATTTAGTTAATACATATTCTCCAAAGTTTCCTTTTGCTTTTTGCTAATTACAGTACTATGCTTACAATACTGCTGTAATGCTGTTGGCACATACAGTACATAGCATCCGACAGGTACCCTGTGAAATTAGGAGGTAAATATTTGTATTCCAAACACCCACCCAGGAATAGCTAGCAGGCATCCAGCCCATGCCTGGGAACAGGGGATTTATATTAAGCAGGGAACATGAGTGCAGGGCTCCAGTATTTGCTTCAGTCAATTGACTGTAGCACAGTAGTTTGGACCCAATTGGCCACATCGTGGATAAGCCTAATTGCTGGTGTGATAGAGAAAACAGCTTCGATACAGTACCCTGTCAAGGCTTATCACATGGAGGGCTTGAGAGATGCCAGGAGATTGCATAAACAAAGCATTGGGCCACACTGACAGATGTCTGGCAAGGCCAGACAGAACCCTGCCTGTGTTTTTACTGTACAATACAGGCGCGCTTGTTTCAACCTTCCTCAGTCTTTCCTCAACCTCTGACCTCTGACAAATACTGTTGATTTGTCATATCGTTTTTACCCTTTGCAAGGTCACTAGTGTATGTGATACAGTACATGCTTCATCTTTACCATCTCAATTCAACGCCAGATGGTTTGCTCTGCTATAAACTAGTAGCAATGAATGAACACTTCCACAAACTGCTTAATGGTTTCCTCGGTCATGTGCTGTGACCAGAGCAGGAAACAGAAAAGATTGAACCAGCGTAACAGATACGCTCTCACACATTTATGAATCAACTTTTTTAGCATACGGCAGAGCTTGCTGTTCTAAAACATGGCATGTAGTTATGTGAGGAGGAACCATCAAAATCACCTTCTCAAGCGTCTTGTCTCTTCTCTCCTCAGATGTGAATGAGTGCTTGAACCGGTCAGCATGCAGTCACGGCCGGTGCGTCAATACTGAAGGCTCCTACAGGTGCAACTGTTTCCAAGGTTATAAACTCTCACAGGACAACGTTTGCCAAGGTAACCTGTCAATCACGGCGTTCTACAGTACATGTCCTACATGAAAGCCGCAGCTCTTACTGCTTCACCTGTCATCCTGCTAGGGAAGCAAGTGTTTGATGTTGAGTTGAGGAAGGTTACAAAGGAAGAGAGGCGTGGTGTTGTGTCTTTACGCGGGCCTCTCTTGCCTCTCTCTCCTCTCGCTCCAGATGTGGACGAGTGCATACTACCAGAGGTCTGTCTCCACGGCAGGTGTGTCAATCTGGAGGGAACTCACAAGTGCACGTGCAACCATGGTTACTACTCCACATCAGACGGCAGAGCCTGCGAAGGTCTGTTAAGCATTAAGCTATGAAAGTTAGTTACGCCCTGTAACTCTCCCCGAACTTAAAATTCCTTTAATTGTTGCTTTATTTTGGGTAGACATCAACGAGTGTGCTACGCATAAGATGTGTCCCTCGGGAATCTGCATCAACACCGAAGGTTCCTATAGATGCCAGACGTGCGGTCCTGGGTTTATGCCGTCTCGTGACGGCCTGACATGTCAGGGTAAGACAGACACTGAATAGCAGTTCTCACCACGCACGTGGCACACAAAAAGACAGTGTGGGAGTCTGTGTGGTGAACCCTGCGCTCTTGTTTCCAGATTTGGACGAGTGTGCATTGGGTGACTTGTGCGCGGGTGGAGTCTGTGTCAATACGGAGGGGTCTTACAACTGCACACGATGTAGGACTGGATATAGAGTGTCTGAAGACGGCCGGAGGTGTGAAGGTAAACCGCGATCTTCTGCTGGTTTGCTCAGGGCGGATTCGCATATAATTGATTGACACGTTGCTTTTTTTCCGACACGTTGTGCAGTCAGTCCTGTAGCAATGCGAGTACATGTCTGCACTGGTGTGTGTGTCCCCGTTAGATATTGACGAGTGCCAGTCTTTGTCTGCCTGTGCCAATGGGATCTGTCTGAACTCAGAGGGATCCTACGCCTGCAAGACATGCCCTCCTGGATACACCGTATCATATGATGGAGAGCTGTGTGAAGGTTTGTATACCCTGCCTCATTCTTCTAATCTAAACAGACCGTTGTGTGAGGTGATCTCTTTCCCTCAAGGTCTGCGCTGATAGCATTATGTGGCCCTTTCACAAGCTGCTACAAAGGATTTCTTCGGTGTGTCAAGATATCACTTGCAGGTGTCCCGATTTAATTGTCTTCTTGTATTGTTCAGATATTGATGAGTGCAGGCTGCCCAGTACCTGCCCCAGGGGAACATGTACCAACTGTGGCTGTATTATAAGAACTGGATACGGCAATATCAACAACGGTAGTTTAATGAATGGCGGCCATTCATTAAACTACACATGTTCAAAAGAGCATACGAAGGAGCCTTCTCCATACAGTACTTCCCCCGTTGTTCGTTTTTTAAGCATGCGCATTAGCATCCACTGCGAACAACCACAAATGGTTGTTATGGACAAATGAGCACATGGACGAGCATGTATGAAACCAACGTTCTTGTCAGCGTGTCCACGACTTCGTGGAAATGTATGTGTGTGAAAGCATGAAACAATGTGTAGGCTTAATTTGAGATCATTTAAATAAAATGATTGGTTAATAAGATTATGTAGGCTATAGTTCATGCTGCTGAACTTCTACTAGGTATGTACACTAAGACTTACTTGAATATTCTCCAACATTAACATTATCTGTGTATCATCAACGTAATACAAACATGGTGTGGATCATTCTTTTCAATACATCCATGGCCCGTTCCTGTTTTTATAACTTTTTATACTTTTTCCAAGATTTTTTTTTTATAATCACTTCCGCATTATGAGACCTAATTTAGAAAAAAATATGTATTTTAGTCAACGGCGAGAATCCGGTTTGCTTTGTAACAGTACACATATGATGTTTGACTATTTAGAGTCAAGAAAGTCTCAGTTTGTCGTGCATTTGCTGAAGTATAAGACTGTGAAAATAAGTAATTACTGTAGTAAGACTACAAACCCCGTGTCGCATAAGTGTCATGATGTTTTTGCGCCACAATCCACAAGCCAAAGAAAGCATTGTTTTGGTGACGTGTGTTGGCTACGCGTCTGCTTCTTCGACGAAAGCTGTAGTTCACTGAGCGGTTACACACAAAACTAAAGATTACGTTATAGATTTACAACAAACTGCAACATTCTTGACTTGAACAATTGTCTTTTAAATAGTCAAACATCATATGTGTACTTCGTGTCACAATTCAAACGGGATCTAAAAATAATATATATAATTGTGTTCTCGCCGTTGACTACCATACATATTTTTTCCAAACTAAAGTCCCATAATGCAGAAGTGACTTAGGCTCTCTATAACATCCATGTGTAATAAAATATGATGTGGTCGAGTGGTCGTGTGTGTGTGTTTGTGTGTGCGTTCGCGTGTGTTTGTGTGTGTGATTACAGGAGAACGTGTTTTGAATACTAAATCAGAGATGTGAATATCTACTTACTGCTCCAGATAATCGTGTTTGACCTTGCCCCACGCCCAATATACACAGATAGACAGGTGTTGGCGAATGTTCCCGTTCTGTTTAAGATCAGCACTGGGCGTTGCGTGATTCTAGCAGAGCCTGTCTGTCACATCGCCCTGCCGTTCAGGTTGTTTGCAACTGACATCAGGTGGGACGGCTTGGACCCTAATCCCTTCCTTCGGAGCTCGAAATCCTAAAATACTCCTCCTAGACATAACATCATAGCTGGATCCTGGATCCCTCCATATCTGGCAGTGTTTGTGCGATCCTTTGCTCAACTCAGCGAGACCCCAGCTCCCAGATAGTCCACAATGACCTCAGATGAACGTCCTGTCAGTAACTCCGCTGGAGAGACAAAGGCGTCGACATTCATAACTCGCCATATTCCAGCGATTACCGAGCCAGCTGATTGAAGCCGGCAGGCTTCGTTCATTTCAAGCCAGAGATGGTAATCTGCTCTACAGTATGATGTTTCCATGTGTTTGTGATCCAGATGTGGACGAGTGCTCGGTGGCTAACGTGTGCCCTGGACAGCTGTGCTCAAACACCCCAGGATCTTACACCTGCAGACTTTGCGGAGCCGGCATGCAGCTGTCTGCAGACGGCTACTACTGCGAGGGTAAGACTGCCAGTCTGCCTCTGACCAGTAGGAGGCATCACCCTGGTAAAATCACCAGTAAATAGCATAGCTTGACCGAAGCACATCTTTAAAGTGATTATTCCTTGTCAGGACATGATTTATGAGATCAATGCAGAGGAACGGCTGCCTTGAGGAATCCATGAAGGTTACATCTGTCATGACTTCATTGGAAGGAGAAGCAGAATGATTATTTAAAAGTATTTAAACGTGGCCCAAGTCAGTCATGTAAAATATGTTTTTGATTGGAATAGCGAGTGTACCCGAGAGGAAGATCATCCTCAGATATGCACGTTTGCCCTGGGAAAAGGTTTCATAAAACAAGATGAAATCAAACTCAGCCTATGATAGGACTTTAATGGATGCATCTGATGCCATGGAAAATATTAAGGGCTTCATTTCAAATGAAGTCAGCCACTCCCCTGTCTGTTGCGTAGCAAGCATGACCTGTTGAACTCATTGTGTTAACCCCTAGGTAAAGCAGGGCTGCCTCAATCACTATAAACACACTATTTTCTGCATAACAAATACAATCTGTACTTGGCTAGAGGAATATCCAATGATCACATAACAGTGGGGCAGTGGCTGTTTGTCGATACAGTAATTATACGCTGCCTTTAATAGCTTGCTGTTTTGGAAGGGACGTCCGTCCTGCATACTTATCTCTCTACTCTTTTTAATAAAGTAGGGTCAGCGCAAGCTAATAAAGAGGGCTTCTGAAGGGTGTACAGTAGGGAAGGCTCGCACTCAGCCACTAGTGGACTTATAAGCCAAGCTAAGTGGTCTGGAGAGGTCTCATTGACAGCTACAATATGAAGTCTTATCTTATCTCATCACCTTCATCATATGTTGTATGTCGGGACACATTTTCATTGATAATTTCTTCTTCTCTTCTTAAACCACTTCTTCTCCATCTCCCGTCCCTTCTATTTGTCCTGTCCTGTCGCTCAGATATTGATGAGTGTCAGATGCCAGGCGTGTGCTCCATGGGCGTGTGCACCAACACGGAGGGCTCCTTCTCCTGCAGGTCTTGTGACCCGGGCTTTATGGTGGCCGCCAACGGGCTTTCCTGCCAAGGTAACGCCCCCCGACGATTCATCTGTGGCCACTCTCATTTAGGACGGCCATGCGGTTAATGCGGTTAATGCGGTTGGTGCTCCAGGTCAGCCAGACTTGGAGTGAGTCAGTGTGTGTGTGTGTGTGTGTGTGTGTGTGCGTGTGTGTGTGCGTGTGCATGTGTGTGTGAGAGTCAGTACTACTGTGTGTGCGTGTGTGTGTGTGTGTGTGAGTGTGTGAGAGTCAGTACTACACTACTCACCGACGCACGGCACCTTTTTTGACACGTGTTTTTTTGCTTTTTTTGCTTTTTTTGCGGTCTGGAAGCTCTTTGTTGACATGACAACTAGAAAGCCAGTGCCGAGCAGATGGCGGGAATGCGTCATGTCAGTGTCATGCCTGTGTTGTTTCCACCTGGTGGTGGAAACACAAGGGGTATCACTGCTGGTACCCCTGGCAATGATACTGAGACCAGCCATTGTGTGTAATGGGCCATGGGCTGACATCAACTGTCTCCCTGCTTTTTCTTTTCCCTGCCCCGAATCAGTTTGATGCTATTCCAGCTGCACCCAGTCACCCTCTGCTCATGGTTACAAGGAAAAAATGAATCCTGATTATTGGCCAGAGAAGAGGAGCAGTTTCTTTGAACATGCTGGACCGTTTGCTGTCAAAATAGCTCATTATATAAAACAACTTGAGCTAGAATGTCGTAATTGGATCAGTGTTAACACTAACAGAGTAATATACTGTAAATGGCCAAGTCATGGAAAACATGGTTTTCTGCGATGTGAAGTTTAACTTGGGCCCTGTAAATGGCAAATGTTTCTTGCGGGGACTGTCTTTGATCAGAGCCCCAGACGACCTCCACAACACACAGGGCCGTGAGCCTATAGCCTAGTGTACTGTACATCCACTGCCACCTCAAATATTGCCCTTTAATTATCCTGTAAATCAGCAGTTGTCGTATATTTTCATGCAGTCTGCCATTGTGTGTACAGTGATTACACAGTGAAAGCCAGACCCTTCTGATATCTCTTTAATGGGAATGAGGCCATGTAGTTGCATGGGGATGAAAGACCAAGGCCAAGCGTTATTGGCACAAAGCACGCAGCTCTCTAGGTAAAAAACAGAGCTCATATAATACAAAATGGCCCTAGATCTCATCTAAACCATCAGCGCTGTGTCCTTCAGTGGAGCTCAGATGTCATTGAATCCATTCCAAAGCTCTGGTCATGACGTGCTTATGTGCTTACCTCTTGTCTGGAGAATGATTCTGTTCTCTGCCTGACTGTTTGCGAATGTGCCTCTGCCTCGTGTGCTCCGGCAGACTCGCCTCATTATCACGTACTGGAAGTGAAAGGGGCTTTTCCCGTGCGCTGTATTTTCCCTGCTTCCTAGCTTTTGCCCCGGCACATTACCCCAGGTCCAAATGATGTTGTAATACAGCAATTATCCACCAGTCCACACTTAATCAAGCGTCCATCCAGCCTTCATTGTTCATTTTTATTAGGTCGACGGAATGTTCTCAGCTTGAAAAGCGGAGGTGCATGATTTTTTAAAAATGTTTCCCGTTTGCCAGTATTGCCGTTAAGCGCTCCAAATTGTGTTAGGCCAAGCTCTTGATTAGACATGCATTCTTTTTGCAATACTTCTGGAGGAGGATCATATTCCCCGAGGACCTAATGAGGCCGGAGGATGCATGGGGATAATTAGTGAAAATCAATATGAAACCAGTTCTGACCTCGTTTCTGTTATCGCCACTCGCTTGTCCTGTGTTTTCCGTCTCTCATAGATGTGGATGAATGCAGCAGGGACGACGTGTGCGTGAGAGGCCAGTGTTTAAACACAGAGGGCTCCTACTTCTGCCTGTGTGAGACTGGCTTCAAGATAAACCCAGACACCGCTGACTGTAAAGGTAACACACACACACACGCACAGAGCCAGCAGTGATTGGTGAGCGGGCATGCCCCGGATCGATTGAGAACGACAAGTGTCCACGTCAGACACTTCGTCACGCTACATTTACTCCGTTAACAACGGCGGCGTTTGTCGAGTAGGCTCGTCCTGTTCCATTCGATAGCACTACATCAAATAATAAGCAACTTGTTCTGAACATCTGAAACAATGCACATCAGCACTATCAGGATGTGAGGTAGTAGATGTTCATTGGCTGTTAGCATTGTCAATCGCAAGACTATACACGATGCTAGTACAGGTCAGTGAATACAGTCCGCCTTTCTATTGATTATAAGCAGTAATCCTAGCCTAACTAATTTAACAGCTTTACAAGACCTGCAAACAGCCAGACAGTGTCTCTTAAGTTTCCCAACTAATTCCTCAGCATACGTTTCGTCAGATTTTCATCTGATTGAGTTATGTAGTTGGTCATCATGCATGTCAATCATAATCTGTCATGTAGGCGGGTGTTGACGCAAGCAGCCAGTGCTGTGTCCCAGACAAGTAAAGGTTAACGGACTAGACCCTGAGTTGATTGTGTATAGCCGAGGATGCACCACTAGGGACCAGGTGTTTCCTTCCATGGGCAAGGGCCGAGGGACGGATGCCTGGATGCCACTGTGTCCTTGTGTGCATTTGTCCCCTCGGGGAACCGTGAAAGACCCTGTTGTGAGACACCCTGGAGGTGTTCCTCCCCCGCTGGATGGTCGCCCCTTTAGCTCCTTCACAAGTTCTTCAGTTGCTGCGATAATATTGTTCTTGGCCGTGCCCGGCAGCTGCCTGCTCCTCAACGAGGAGCTTCACCGCGGTGCACGGCTTGGCTGACTGCTCCAACCTTCCACCATTCCCACCCACCCACCCCCCCACCCCCCACACTCCAGAATGAGTGCAAGGAATTTGGAAGCCTGTTGTGCGGTACCTTGCGCTGCGAGAACACCGTTGGCTCATACCGCTGCTTCGCGGGATGCCCGCCAGGCGCGGCTGGAGAGGAGAGCGTCAGCTGCGGTGAGTGTCGGAGGGAAAGCGCGCAACGCAGCGGCGTGATCCGAAGTCAGACCGTTTGTTATTCGGGGGAACACGTGAAGCAGCAGACACGGTGCCCACACAATCAGTGTCTGTGGCTTGTTTAGCATCGTCCATGCTCAACTGGTGTGCCATAATCGGCATCACTGAAGGAAGACAATTATCAGTTGTAGCCGGTGTTTATCTTGGGCATGGTTGTGGTCTGACAGCAGCGCTCCACATTCTCGCCACAGCCCGCCCCCCCAGATAGTGATATCTGCCTGGCACAGATACAAAGAGTCTCTAGTGAAGCTGAAGCTATCAGGCACTGTGGGTCTTCCTGGGCAGGAGGGTGTGGAGGAGGCGAGGGGAAATGGCCCCTGAAATTGGGACACTTTAGAAAGAGGAGTGTCATCCAAGGCTGTCTGTGTGAGTGTGAGTGCATGTGTGTGTGTGTGGGCAGGTGATAATAGCCGACGGACTCATCTGGCAGACAATGGAGCTAACGGAGCACCTCTGGCAGGGACACTGGGTGCAACATGATCGCCGCTGCTCCTCTAGGGGATGGAGGGTGGTGGTGGTGGTGTGGGGGAGGAGGGGGGGGGGGGCGTTGTTTTCTATCCCAAATGTGTCCCATAGACCTGCCTTGTGACCCTTCTATTGAGGCAGGAGGCGCGGCCCTGCCACACATCTGGCCCCGTAGCTGGCCAATGACAACAGCCCAATCTCGAGGACATCCAGAATACATACAGCCTTGTGTGGTTACTGGCACGGCATTGTGTGTCTGTCTGTCACACAGTGACAGATAGTGTGATTTACTACAGCATGTCTCCCTTTTAGCACTTTATAAATGCTATAGCCTCTCCTACAGTATGTGTGTTTGTGTTATGTGAGTACTTTGGGCTGCAGCTGGAGTCTGTCTGTGTGTGTGTGTGTGTGTGTGTGAGGCTGCCATCACAAAGCAAGAATAATTGCTTTTATCAGTTCTTAATCACTGTACAGTTACAATTTGGTAATTTAGCAGAAGCTTTTATCAACTCTGTGTGTGTGTGTGAAGCTTTTATGCTAATATTATATATTACAGGGACCAGATATTATAGGGGTGGATGCTTACTGTTAGGCCACCTCTGGATAGGCCAATTGGAGGCCTACTGTATTCAGTCTCCGTGTCATCACCCAGCGTTTTAACCGGACTCTGTGGAGAGGAGAGTAACCGGACTCAGACCCCCCTCTACGAGCTACCTCCTCTGGTGTCCTCACTCTAGACTACATGATGGCGTCCGTCTGGAACCATCGATGGAGTGCAGAGGCCTCTTGTGAGATAGGACCCAGATAGAAACCAGCTGCTCACCTCTCGTTCCGAAGTGTGCAGAGTCAGCACGCTGCTCCCCAGCTCTTATAGGTCAGATCCGACGCAGTGTGAATATCTGCTGCTGGTTCTTCTCCAGAGGGGGCCCGTGTCTTTTTAGCTGCCATGTTGTGGCGTTACACTGGCTGCACCGGCTGTGGGCTCTGGTACCAGACGGGACCTTAGTTAGAGACGTCATGCCTAAACGAGCATAATGTAATCTTCCATTTATGTCAGGCTTTAAGTCATACTAAGGATAGCATAGCACGTCCTACGTCTTGCCTTTACAGATGCCCAACATTGCTGTAAAAAAATAATATTAATAAAAAAAAGACTTTGTTGTGCTGTGGTCACTCAGGCCCCCACAACAGATATTCAAACCACCCAGACCATATTAAAACCACCCAAACCACGCCACATGGCATCACCCTGAGGCCTGGGCCAGAGAAGCAGACATTTTTCACCCTCCTAGAAAGAAGCCCAGCGCAGCACACAATAACAGCTTGTTTCACGGTTTCACCGCAAGATGGGAAGTTGGGGGGAGATGCTGCCGTCACCCCAATAAAGAATCCGGGAAGAGGGAGCTCATTTGCCCCGAGTCATTTCTGTCTGCTTGTAAAAATCATCAAATATTTACAAAGAGGCCAGACGCTGTAATTTGCAGTGCTGTGAAGGGCGTTGTTATATTTATATCCACACAGCCTTCGATGGGGTAGCGGTTGTCTTTGGCTCGGCCTTATGCACTCATTTAGATTTACAGTACTGGTCGTAATACAAAAGGGAAAAGCAGTTATTTTTCACCACTCGAACGTCAGCCACAACTGTGCCATGAAGGCTTCGCTGAGCACTGCGATGATGCCATATGGGAAACAGAGAGAGAGAGAGATAGAGTGTTATCTGCTGCTGCTAGTGATTGTATGTGTGCGTGCGTGCGTGCGTGCGTGCGTGCGTGCGTGCGTGCGTGCGTGTGATGTAAACTGAAACAACTTGCAAAAGGGCAGGCCAAAACCTCACACTTGAAAATGTTTAGATGTGACAGATGTCTTGTCCAGATCTCGGGTGCCTTCAGACATGCGGACCTCAAAAGACATGTTCACCTCATTACGAACGAGCACAATCCAAGGTATAGATGAAACTATACAGACATGTCTTCCTCTCATCGTCCCGTAGTCGTCAGTGCCTAACAACCCCTACATATGGTTTCACTTAAACGAGGGGTTGCCCAGGGAACAGGGGTGAGCCGTGTACTTCAGAGGTTAGCCAGCAGTCAGAGATTGGCATTTCTAGCACATCACCATGTGCACCGTATTAGCACACAGCGCGCCCCACAGCACGCCCCTCAGGGATGCCACAGTGACCCCACTGTGGCATCCCTGCTTAACCAGGAACAAGATTATCTGGTGTTTCACTATTAGGAGGGTCCAGGTCATCGCAAAAGCTCCGCACCTCCCATCTAAACTATACGGTGAACTCCTCACCTTTAGTTACCTCACTTTTCCCCTTCAGGCAATTAGCAGGGCTGCCTGCCAGCTGATGTAACAGTTATTATGACACGGAAACGGGGAGAGGTAACGGCTTCCTGCTGGCGTCAGGCAAGGCTAGATTTAGTTGCAGCTATCCCATTATGCATTATTCATTGTTTCCCACAAGCCATTAATGCTGTGGTTGTTAGCATGCTTTCACTCTGGCTGGATGTAGACAAAAATCTAATTAGCCTGTTTAATAATGCTGTCAATCCAGGCCCATAAGAAGGCAGAGACATATCAGAGAAATGGGAAAAACTAACAATTAAAATTACATTTTGTCCTCATTCCTTCTTGAGATGATGGTTTGATATGAAGCATTACTGCAGTGCGCTAGTTGTAGCAACACATTGAACCGCTGTTTCAAGGGGATATAAAGCTAACCACAGACACTGAATTGTTCCGTCACCTTACAATATGAGAGACCTCCCTGCTGGCTGCTTTGCTCTTTTCTGTTTTCCAAATACCACTTAATTCTTTTATGCTGTTTACTTTATGGCACCTGTGAAACTTTTAGCGGGTAGATTTGCCCCCAAGATTTTGTTATACAATACAGGATAATATGTGCAGGAAATCAACATAAGTTCATTGTGCTATGAAGTTGTTTGTGTGTTAGCAAAGTACAGTATTGTGCCATGTCTTGTATTATATTTACCACAGTTAACTATTGTTTTCACTTAACATACCTAGTTCAATTATTCTCTCTCTCTCTCTCTCTCTCTCTCTCTCTCTCTCTCTCTCTCTCTCTCTCAGGTATAAATGATGTATGAAAAAATTAAATTAATAAATTATGTATTTTTACATAATTACATTATTTTTTAAATAAATGATGAATGCGGAAATCAGTAATATACTGACATGCGATACACTGCAATTTAACATTTATTTCATAGATGCTTTGTGAATTAAGGGGGATTCCTTGCAGTGCGCAGTAACCACAATATTTCTCAGGACACCTACGCAATCCCTGACCCCACAATGGGTTTTCACCTCTGTCCTACTGTACATTCTCTTTTCATTCTGCAACCATTTGAGCCCACATGTCTATGCTAACAATTCAGCTAATGTCATGCATTTTCCAAGTAAGGTTCTAGCGAATCTAGACAACAACAAAGACATTTCTGTCTCTGCCAATTTTATTATCCCGTAGGAGCCTGCAGTGTTTCTGACCTGTGAGGCATGTCAGAGAAGAAGCCAAGTCAGGACAGGAATATGGTCTGTGGCCTACTGCTGGAATGGAAGACAGGGTCCTAGCCAAGGCTCTTCTGTTTTCAAACTGACTGGGCTGTGGTCATTCTGGCACACTCTTCCTTCTTAACATGATATAGCATGTATCAGTGGTCAGACGTTGAAATTAACTGCTTCTATATGTGAACGGCATTCCCTTTCACTCTCTAAGAATCAATCTAAATGTCTGGGGTTCGACTGGACTGCCTGGTGCTCTTACAGTAATTGATTCGAACGCTTTTCTCATATTGTAAAAATGTGTTAGTTTAACTCATGAAACGGCAGAGTAAATAAGATTTATAGTTTATATATATATGTGTGTTTTTTTTAAGACAAACTAACCATTTCCACATTAATTTTTACTGGCAATTGATAGACTTGATGACTTGCAGAAAATACAGAAGCAATGGTTTAACTATACCCTGGCTGCGTAGATATTGATTATTCCAATATTTTCCTGAGTTCAAAAGGACCATTACCAGCATGTGGTTGCTAACATAAGTTGTTGATCAAATTCTCCATTATTCCCCTTCAAAGACAGGAATGAAGCTGCTGAGTGTGTGAATTCAGTTCTGGATTTCTGGCAATTACATTAAATTGACTAAAAGTGTACAGTATACCATCTAATACACAGGTTAACACTAACCAGGGGTTAAGTGTGATCATAAATTCTGTTTGTTTTATAAACAATTATAATCAGATGTGCCTCTCCAATGGTAACTATGTTTGGGCCCCACACCGTACACAAGATCTGCCAAGAAATACTAAATTATGTATGTATGAAATTGCTAACAAATGTTCCTTTAAAACAGCAAGGGGTAAATCACTGTGAGATCGTATTAACAGCCTGAACTTCCATGACTTTCTCTGTCGACACACAACTACATAACAAGGTCCTTCTGCTTTTTTTTATCTTTAATTTATCAACAATTGTGCATACAAGGTGGCCAAGATTTGGTCCAAACCACCCAGGGCCTATGATCAACTTCCCTGAACAAATGATTTTCATTGTACTATGTTGGCTTCATTTGGGAAGAACATAACAAAACACATCAGCATATCTTCAGTCTCAGTCATCGATTAGTGGACAGGGATTTTTTTTGGGCATTTTATGCGCAAAATCTTCAAAATCCAAATGTTTATTTTCGGTGACCTTCAGAATTTTAATACTGTAAATGGCGTGTGTGACCTGGAATTTGTGTCGTAGCGTTATTCTCCAAAACGAAAGGTGACACTGTATACTACAGTTCGTAGGAACAGCACAATGTTGTTGAGGAAGTTGTACGTTGAGCGGTGAACCTGCTTGCTGTCTTTTTTAAATCGCCCCTCTCTCTTTAGTTTTGAACAAAAGCAGTTACTCTTTCAACGTGTAGTACCACCCACAAGCTTTCCGATTGGTTTGCCGCTATGCTCTGATTGGCTTCTCGCGACGGCAAAATAAAAAAAATAGGACGTTATATTATTTGCCGTCTGACATGCCACTTTGACAAGCGCTGCAGTCTCGCTTTTAGAAGCGCAGCGGGAAGCATTTTTTGAATGGCTTGCTATGAGAGGCTCCTTTTTCCCGCCACGGCATTGCTGCTCATGTGCAAATGCACCGTGGAGGATCACTGGATGTTTAGTGTTCACGGAGAAGAGCCAGCACATAGGTCCCAGCCTAGTGTCGGTTTGCCCGATGAAGAAAAGCGTAGTTGCTGTTCACCAGTTTGTAAATAAAAAGTTGGGTCACTAAATAACAATTTCTCTTGTCTATATAGTCGAATCAGACTGGATATTAGTAGGACAATGTTTAAACTATTTTAATAAACCTCTAGGCTACTCTAGAGAAGTGCACAATACAGGCAATGCCTGTTCTTAAAATATTGTGTAAAATACTGTAGTTCGCAATCGTTGCTTTGTCCCGATCTATTCTTTTTGGCCATCTGCATTATATTATATGAAGAAGACCCAACGCGCACTCAGCGGCGGACACGCGAGTTACAAAAAAATCGGTGGTATGCGCCATGGCTCACGAAAGGCACGCAGGGCCAACACACCACGCTGTGGTCACAAATTTGACATAATTTATGACGCGCCAGGTTTTAACCAATATTATGTTTGTGAACCTTTTGTGCCATTATATAAAGTATTATGAAAACATTGTTTGTATTTTCACTGTCTAAACATCCAGGATGTCTCCACATGTGGCTATAACCATATGAGAGTAAAGCTAATCAGATGGTAAGCCTTCAAACTGGAAAAACAGTGAGGATTACAGAGGCAGAGAATGGATTTGTTCGTAATTTCGCTGCCACTTCTGTCACATGGGCTACGGCTGTTATCTTACTGGTTGCGCTTCGAAAGGTCAGCGTTAACTAGGCCAAAGTTAAAATAATTTGAAATTGCCATTTCAAGATATGCCGACGAGTGTAGCGGTACCGCATAGCTGGGCATCACCCGTCTCCCATAGGAAAGCAATGGCATAAGGTAGATAATAAAGTGATTGACTTCATATTGTAATGTGATGTCCATCGGTAATGACCTAACAAAAGGCATACTGAAGCATTTCTGACAGCACTGTATGCCACACGTGTGTACACTGTGCTCATGGAGAAGTACTGATTCCCATTTGTGCAGGCTTACACATCATGTACTTACTTAGCCTGTGCTGAATTAAATGTCACTACTTCTGATATGACTGATACTGTATTTGCAGTATTGCAGTGCGTGTTAGTTTTATTGTTTGTTTGGAATTAGAATGACACATGCTTACTTTAGAAAGTTATTAGCAAAAGACATCCATAGGAAACAGTGCAGTCACAAGCTTGACTGTGTAATGTAAGACATTATGCTCACCCCTGTGTTCCGTGGACTTTCAGATACTGACGAGTGCGCCAATGAGACCTGTGGGAACCACGGATTCTGTGAGAACACAGATGGCTCTTTCCGCTGCCACTGTGACCAAGGCTACACCAACCCACCAGGAGATCTGGGAAGATGTGTTGGTGTGTACAGTAGCAGCTCTCTAACCTTTTTTACAGTATGCTCTTGTAATATTGTATCATTTGATGAAAGGGAGACCAGACTTTTTTATTTTAACTCGGTTTTGTAATTGATTACACATCACAAATTTGCACCAATAGTATGTACTGTAACATACTGGATCTACGTTTACCAAATTGTGAAACAATCATATAATATTTCTGTGACACGTTATCAGTGTGGCTGTTTTAGAATATGTAAGCTTAAAGGCACTCTTGCTAACAATATCCGTCCGCGCGTCCGCGGCCCTCGAAATGCATTGTGAAGCAAAGCGTAGCACTACGGCTTTGTTGATGTGAGCGTTTTGTTATACTTAACATAAACAAATAAACTTAGTTTATGTTGATATTTACATTGCCAAGGCTGTGTAGAAGTATCAGATTAACGCGCACAGAGAACGGTTAGCTAGCGAAATGGGAGGAGATATTTGGTGCATTTGACAAAACGTGTATTATCTTACAGATAGCTTGCAATAGCTGACTATACCTTTAATCACTGATTATTTAGACCTACATACAGCACACGGCATGTGTGCTAATATGTATACTGACCACCTCTTGCTTCCCCGCCCCCCCTCCCCCACAATCATATCTCCCTATCGTTCTCAGACGCAAATGAGTGTGAGATGGCGCTGTGTGGCGAGGCCCTGTGTGAGAACTACGACGGCAGCTTCCTGTGCATCTGCCCCAACGACAATGAGGAATTTGATCCCCGCACCAGCCGGTGCCTCTCCCTGGGTAATACAGCACACCAGCGCACACGGGACTAGACTATCCGTCCCCTGTAAGCGGGAGATGGGAGTTTTCCCCAACTAAAATGAGCCGTCTCCCGTTATCCAAACAGTGGGGGACGCGAGGATGATGCGAGCCGCTCCGCGTCCCGTAAGGTGTTGGCTGGCCTGCTTTCATTTTACGTCAAGATTAATAGCTGACTGGAATCATTGAAAGAGTAAATATGTATTGGTCCAGTTGGACAAATGATACAGGCCTCCGAACACATCCCCTCGGGACATCATTACTCCGAGCGTATTTCCCCACCAAGACAAACAAGGATAAAGTGTAGCAATTGGCAGGGTTAGCATTATGACTGCATTGCGCGCCACTAACTAACATGACCTCAAGCGAGCAGGGTACTGATACGGTATACTGTATATGCACGGCCGTCTCCGAATTTATGGAAAAGCCCCCTGGAGTCACATCTCCTGCCCAATGTGTGCACGAGTACGCCAGAGATGCATGTTTACTTTATTAAGCGGCGAGGATGTTTTTCCTCCTCTCTCTGGGCTCTAAACCCCAGCTATGCCTTTGTGTATCCTTTTTTGCCACATTCCGCTGTTTGCGTTCGTCGTGCGCTAATCAATCATGTGAGAGCGAATAGTGTGTTGACTCATGCCAGTGTTTCCATTCGGCTAAGCCGGCAGCTTAGAGCGAATGCCTGAGCCCATGCATACGAAACAATGAGCAGGCTCAGCAGTGGCAGCTAGGCCCAGGTATGTTCTGCTTGCTGGAGGCATGCGGACATTCTAACTGAGGCTAGCTAAAGGTCAGCGACCCGCTGATGTGCTGCAGCCTGCTATTGAAACCGCCATCACTACGAGGTCTCAAGGCTCGCTTATGGAAATCTCAAATGTTTTCTTTCCTGGCACCACAATGGTGGAACAAGCTTCCAGTCAGGACTGCCAAAACATTACCCATCTTCCACAAGAGACTCAAGAAAGTTGATTTATGATGATCTGTCCAAGTATTGACAAATGTACTACATGTAAGTCACTTTGTATAAAAAAACATCTGCTAAATGCCGTAAATGTAAACCACTGCAAGATGACAGGGTCACACTCGCACAGTGAAACGCCAAGCCCCCTACCCACACATTTAAATCACACAGGTATATAGTTAACCTCATAATCTGACCTGGAAAACCTTTGGTATCAACAAAATATCACATCCTAATGATGACAATAATTAAAAAAAAATATGCAATCATATAATTCAAAGCAATTTGTTTTTGTGTTCCCTAATTTCACTGGTTTCTCTGTACATTTGCAGGAGCCATCCCTGAGCCCGGAGTCCCGGTCCATCAACCCTCTCCACTGGCAGAGGAGAGAAAGGACTGCTACTACAACCTGGATAGTGTCAATTTCTGCGACAACGTTTTATCTCGTAACACCACCAGGCAGGAGTGCTGCTGTACCGTAGGGGCTGGCTGGGGTGACAACTGCGACATCCACCTCTGCCCTGAACCGCAAAGAGGTATAACAGCTAACGCTGATAGCTAGTGGGTTTCAATACGGTTCTGTGCTAGCACCGGTCTTGTCTTTTCTGTGTTTTTGGCCTGGCTAAAGTTTTGCCACATCTGCCTCGCTCTGCAATATGGCTCTAATGCGCTAATGGAAATGAAAATGATTACTGCCTGACTTGACAAGAAAATTGGCACGTGAACATTTGGTCAAGGTCGCTTGCAAAACAAATTAGATTTGCTCATTTAATTATTAATGTATGCTTATTTTCCAGCGGAATTTAAGCAGTTGTGCCCTCATGGCAGTGGGCTTCTACCTCAGACTGTGTCCTCGTCACAAAGCCTGGAGGGAAGGCAACTTTACAAAGGTATTCAGATAACATCATCCCTCTTTATCTGTCCCTGGGTCATCGTGGCTTCAAGTCTTTGCTCTGTGCTGTTTAGTTGATATTCCCTGGTTCTACAGTCAAGTAAGCTTTATTGGTGCTCACTGTAGTCCTTAAATCATCTGCAATCATCACAAGCCCACATTTCATACAGGAAATTAATGACACGCCCTAACCTTTCATCTAAGTTGGACTTCAGGGTAAAGAAATTCCCTTAAAAACCTTTTCCGAAAAACACAACTTGGGAAGCGATTCAAGCTTGGCTCTAATTTTGCACATGCACAACGAAAGGTGCTGTGTCAGCTACACTTTTATTTCCACTCACAAAAGCGTTTAAAACAAGATGGATGGGCAAAATGCAACACTTTATTTATGGCGCTTGCTGCTGAACTAGCCTTTAAAGTCCACCCGCATACCTGTCTGCATACCTCATTAATAAGGTGCAATTTCAACCTGACAGCTTGTTATTAGAGAACTACTGTAAGAAGTTTAAAGTTGTGTGCCAGGATAAGCTGTAAGCCAACCGCGTTAGCTTCCTACTACACCTTTTGTTTCTCTCTGCAGACGTGAACGAATGTGAGATGTTTGGACCAGATATATGCAAGAATGGACAATGTCGGAATCGGCTTTCCTCATACACCTGCTACTGCCTGTCTGGATTCCTCTATGATAACGTCCGACTAGAGTGTATTGGTAAGATGTCACCAAATCACCTACTCAAGTATTTTGAGTTTGTACTTAAATGTTTACAAAATGTCTTAAAAGTGTTGTTTTGTCTTACATAATTAATATACAGTACTGCCCTTGATAATAAACAAAAACATATTGGGACCGGATATTATGCTATCCTGTTTTCATCGAAGCTGTCTTATATGATGTGTCTTTCAGGAAATTATTGTAATATGTGTAATATGTACAGTAAGTTTATTTATATTTCATACCTACCTACTTACAGATACTTTTCTCATGTAGTACTGTAATAGGTTACACCCATTCTCAGTGAAGTATTTTCCATGCCTGCTTGTGCACATGTGTGTGTTCTAGATTATGACGAGTGTGAGATGAGGGACTCCTGTGTGGACGGAGGGTGTATGAACACCGCCGGGTCCTTCAACTGCTTCTGCAATCCTCCGCTGGTGCTGGACCACACTGGGCAACGCTGCGTCACCCAGAACACCACCGAAGGTGTGAGAGAGCACTAGTGTCCGCGCGCACACGCACACACACACAAATATGTTACCACACCCATACTACAGCGCAAAACCGCCACCACGGTGACCAACACTGATCCAGATCACCACAAACAATAGTACCGTTTATGCATATCAAAAGGTGCACTGAATGATCACTGACCTTCCACCAATTGTCTAGATGCAATAGGTAATAGAATAGTTTAAAACTTTCTTGGATCCGGATCCAGTCCATAATCACCATCAAAACCAATACTGTAACTTGAGGCATTCTGCAAATAGTAAAATAAAACGTAATCTTCTAAAACGAAACTATAAGAATTGTATAAGTTGAAGATGCCCTATTTATGTCCAGAGAGCAGAGAGACCGACGAGGATGTCCACATGGAGATCTGCTGGCAGGACCTGATAAATGACAACACGTGTGCAGATCCCCTGCAGGGTCGCAGGACCACCTACGCCGAATGCTGCTGCCTGTACGGTGTGGCCTGGAGTGAACAATGTGCCTTCTGCCCAAGGACGAACTCTGGTGAGAGGGACCCAGCTGATCACAACAGTTAATAAACAGCCAGGGAATGCCGAGTGGGGCAGTCTTTACGTTTTAGTAATGGTAAAAACCTTGAGGTTTAAGCTGCAAACATGTTCAGATACAGTAAAGCACATGGATGTTATGCTATGGATCTTAGTTATGCATGGTTACAACCCTTACGAAATGGAAACCAACCAAAGCAGAGCCATGTAAAGAGAGTCATCTCCGTTCACTCCAATGGACCGTTTTTTCACAGCAATGGCAGATCGTGGAGCCTCAAAAAAGTTACCCGAAGTTAGGCACACTAAAAGTACCCTATACAATATATTGTAAATGTAAATAGGTGCATATACTTACTACTAATTACCAAAAAAATGAAGTTATATATCTGTGTATATATCAATTCAAATTGCCCACCAAGCACTTCCTGGAACTGTATTGTGTCTCCATGAACCATGTGACCGTTGACACTTTAGAACTTTCGTTGGCTCAACTCTCTCTTTCCATGGCTCTGAACCAATGTTGTAGATTCATATGACCAATATTACACAATCATTCCACCGGCAAAAGTGGACCATGTCAGTTAATACTGTTAACATGTCAAATGACCCGTTCGTTAACAACCCCCTCTACCACTCCCATCTCATGCGATGCTGAATTCAGAGGACTACGCCGTCATGTGCAACCTACCCAAGAGAGAACAGACCGGCATGCTACGAGAACAGCCAGGCTACGAATACAGTCCGGAGGGTCCAGATGTCAGCGAGCCCTTTGTGTCGCCCTACTGGGACAACTATGGAGCTCCCCTACCCGGGGAGACATACCACAGCCCCGACACCCCCCACAGTGTTCCTCTGTTCACAGACAATGACTACACCCCACGAGAACCACCCTTCCGTGTACCTATACATAGACCCAAAGAGACACAGCCCAGACCTGTCAATCCTTATTCTGGTATGCAGTATTGATGCTAGATATTGGGTTTATTAACATCTTTGATCTTGGATCTACCCTTGTGGTTGAAATCAGAATTGCACAGATGTAGACTGAGTGACTGGCACTGCTCTGTCCTCCTTCCATTACAGTAGTGTTAATGGTTGATTCAAACCCAAACTAGAGCCAGGAGTTTACCTACTACTAATTACAAATCTATCATTGAAAATTATAGTGTTGATTGTAGAGCTTATCGTGTAAAATGCATTGTATTTGTTATTTTACAAAAACAACAGGGAACTTAATTTGTGCTTTTGTTTTTATTTGTAATGGACCGTGACTCTTGTCCTATGTATTGCAATGCTTTAGGTCACTATGATGGCTTTGAGGGCCTCAGAGCAGAAGAGTGCGGGGTCCTGAACGGCTGTGAAAATGGCCGTTGCGTGCGGGTGCGAGAAGGCTACACCTGTGACTGCTTTGATGGTTATGAACTCAACCTCACCAAGATGGCCTGTATAGGTATGTTCTTTATCTGGCTTTGTAGAGCTCTCACAACAGACCACCCGTAGTCACACTATTCCTGTGAGTGTGGGCCAAATACAGATTTCCATGTTCAGGGACTTTTTGGCATAAACAGGGAATGCATGAAGCCTTCATTTAGTTTTTTTAATGGAGATGTTTTATCACAAAATTAGACCACAAAGAATCCTCCCTTTGAGTTTATGGCTTTTGGATCGAGGTCTTGGGTTAATTTCAGTAAGCAAACTTATAATGCAATATATCACAAAACGACGATAAGTCACTAAGTGAAGCTTTACATTTTACAGTCTTGCTCGTAGTTGTGTTTTATGGGAAACTTATGAAAGAAGTGTACTCTTCAAAAACATTGTACATTACCCTTCAGTTTGATTTTGTATAGTCACGCTCCTGCCAAGAAAAAGGAGGCCTTGAACCCCAACCACATCATGTAATACAAGGGATATTACACATTTAAAATGTGCTCCGTTTATTTAGTTTGTCATAATGAAGTGCTATGATTACAATATGATGCAAGATTCTGTCATCGCGCCGTCTTACCAGCTCCAAATCCGAAAATGTTCTCACAACACTAACAAATGGACTTGAGGAGGCACGCACACAATGCAATGCCTTCTTATATAAATTGCACCGCTAGAGGTTTACCAGAATAACTTTTTGAAATAAACAGGAGAGGGTCGTCTGACACTGACTGTTGAGAAATGACAGTCAGATCCTCCGTGATGGAGGAAAGAAGAACTTCGTTGCGGTGGATTCAAGCAGCATGGCACACAAAAATATAAAATAACAGAAGATCATTTTTACTTTGAGCCAGTGCTGTACGTACAGCTGTTATGCATGTGGCATCACTGTCTCAGCTGACCTAACTGCATATCTGTTTCTCCTGCAGACATAAACGAGTGTGAGGACGTTAGCGACAAGGTGGCCTTGTGTCAGAATGGCCAGTGTGTCAACACCGAGGGCTCATACGAGTGCACCTGCTTGCCTGGTTTTCTGGCCTCTGCCAAGCAACACGAATGCATCCCCGCGCTCCCGGAGTCCAGACCAAGGGAGGCTGGGAGACAGTGACTGTTGGAGCACCATGATCATTCCCTCCCCTGTTCCCCTTCACCCTTTCTCAAGGGCTTGGCACTAAATCAGTAACGATGAGACGTCCACCTTCTTTTCCTACAGTGCACACATGCGTATAGACACACACACACACACACACACACAAGAGGACCAGGAACTGTGCAGTGAATGTATTACATGGGCTAAAATATTTCACCAGGTTCATATTTGCCTAAAATGGATTTTGTGGACTGATATTTTTTATTCAGTAACCCCGGGCAAATGAATATGCAGATTGTTCCACAATATTCTCTCTGTTACTAAGTTTTAATGTTATTATTTATTTCATTTATATGACGGCCTCTACAAACTAAGACATTTATATTAGAGGGTATACTTGATCCCTTGTAGTAAAATGTGGGAGATTATGTCAATGTATTTTGTACAAGATTAACAGAAGGAATGTCAAAAGCACCACCAGTCATTACTAGAGTGTACGTCACTGTCAAACATCCTACTAATAGTCTGTTCAACCGGACCACATGCCATATAGTGTAGTTGTCTGACCGTTTCTCAATAAGATCTTTAGCCACTATTTACCAGGTATTAAAACATCTCTGGACCAAGAACTAGGAAGTCATATTCACTAAATTTCAATTAGGTGTATAGGTTAGATATGAATATGCATATTATTATATATAGTATGTAAAGGGTGAAGGTCCAATAGGCTCAAACCATTGGGCTTAGTAAGAAGTGGCTTGAGGAGTAGAGAGGAGTGCATTTAGCACTAAAGTGTGAAAGGGTTTCAAACCGAAGCAACACTGTTTTTGTAATGCTGGTTTCAAGCACGATGGTAATGCTGGATGCTAATCAAGAGTACACTTCATCCATACACACATATTTTCACTACAGCATGGTTTTGTAACATTGTATTCTCAAACCCTTGATGTGAAGTGGCCTAACTTAACAGAGGTTGCATCTTAGCTATATAGTATGGATTTATTTCACTTTGAAAGAGTGAGGGAACTGAATAAGCTAGGTAGGAGGTAGGTAGAATTTTTGTTTTACATCCTTGTTTTAGCATATTGTTGGCAGACCGACTAAACCCACAGTCACAAAGACAAGGGTGTTTTCATTTAACTGCATTGCCTTACAATCCAGGTCCCGACATCATTAAATTTCCATGTGTACATTTCTGAGTG
The DNA here is from genome assembly GCA_025447795.1 of Speoplatyrhinus poulsoni. Taxonomy (NCBI): domain Eukaryota; kingdom Metazoa; phylum Chordata; class Actinopteri; order Percopsiformes; family Amblyopsidae; genus Speoplatyrhinus; species Speoplatyrhinus poulsoni. Next base: position 2,683,459 of record JAOEGT010000015.1, read on the forward strand.
AGTGTAAAGGCAAAGCTTTTTGGAGAGGTTTGGGATATTTTGTACAGGTCTAGTACTATGTATAATGTTTGTTACATATTCTACTAATGCATATAGTATATCCAATATTTTGTTAGAGATAAAAAGGAAAAAATATATTAAAAATCAGCAATTATAGCTTTGTAGATTTATATATTTCTGTAAAAATGTTTTTGACAAATATCTTTTTATGTATGAGGAAAGTGGCTGACACTGTACCAGAGGAAGTGTGTATCCTGCCCTGTGGAGCAGAAAACAAAATATAATATTTGGAAGTGGCAGCACTGTTCTGATCATGGCTGCCTGAGGTCACATTGTATCCTTCATGTTCACGACAAAGACAACTTGCTTTTGCTTCTCTTCCGTAACAACTAAGCCTTATTATTAGGTTGAAGTTGTGAAATTAACATGATTTTAGACTCCTCATTTAATGAATGTATTACATTATACAGTACACATTCACTACAGGTTTTTTGAATTACCAATCACATACAGTAGATGTTTGTTTTATATATTCAGGGTAAAGGAAAAAAACCTTGTCTTTTGAATCTAATGGATTAAACTGCTCTAAAGAAATATGTTTTTATAATTTATGCCCTTGACCTGCATTTATAGTATTTGACAGTTTGATACTTCCACTGTATGCTCACTTCACTTGATGTGTTTTTCATGTTCATCGTTAAACAACAGAATTAGAAGACTACATTGAAGTAAATCAAGTTTTGTTAGTAAACAGTGTATTTAAAAATATATATTTTAGTCCACATAAAAATCCAGATAAGTGTTTTAATGTTGTGGTCAATTCAAAAATTATTCATTTCGTTCATTCATTTTGTTTACCTCTTGACTGTATTCACTATCAGTCATAAAATAAAAATATAAAACACATAGGCCTACATATTGTTTTTTCATTGGAAATATTACAAAGCCACACATTTACACTTGGTATTATAGATATTATAGATTTACTCAATATAGATCTCAATTGAGTATCCAGAACATACTGAAGGTAAAACGTGTACATAGTCGCATAGTCAGTGCATTGTAATTTACTGCTCTCTAGTGGCCGTATACTAGCACCGTCACGTTGGATTTACGGCTTGGAAGAATCCTTGTTGGTTAAACGTGGAGGAATATATGGTTCTGAAGACTTATGGGAAATTGTGTTCGACTTTACGTCTTGTTATCGCATACAAAAATGCAAAAGACTACATATCCCAGACACTAATTGGTGCAGCCATGAAGCGTCGGTGAGACGATAAAATGTTCTGGTGTTTATGCGTTTCTATTTTACACTTTTCATCTTTTATAGACTTACTGGTATTTTAAGATATCACTGGCATTAAGTATTACATTCGGATAATTCCTCTATTGCATTAGTAATTTATGAAGTCAGTAGTTGATGCTAGGTTATAAAGTAGCAAGCTAGGTTATGTTCTTTCAAATGGAAACACCACCAAACTATATATTCTTCTAGTACAATTCAGTATGACTAGTGTTAAACTAACGTCACTGTTCAAATCATTCTTTTGCATATGGTAAATTTGAGGTAGACTGAGGTTCTCACTTCTCAGATAGTATTATGCTGTTCTTCTGATAGTATCTACTGTATTCAACCCATGCTAAATGCAAATGTCCTGTACATTACCTAACTTAATACAATGCCTGCGATTTGTTATTTTTATTACAGTATTACTATTAGATAGCATTACCGAGGTATTATGAACTAGGAGGTATTTAGCTTCCTAATGGCAAAGGAAGATCGCACAACTGCTATGGGGATAAGGAACAGGAAAGCTGTCCAGAGCATCCCAGTTGCACCCATTACGCTATCAAAGAATAAAAACACAAACGATTGGAACTCGTCAGAGGGTGATAATCAGTCTTCAAATGGTACGTCTTCTGAAGGAATCTACCCTAATGAGACCCACGGCACAGCACTTCTTCTGTGGGTGTCTGTGCTGTCGTTCTCCACTCGCATTTACAAGATTATGGACCCTCCTCACGTGTGGTAAGTGATCTCTTACAGTAATGTACATCATAAAATACAGGTAAACTTAGAGTTTTTACCAGAATATATGTATTTATTAAGTTGGGATGAGACACACTTTGGAAAGATGGGGAGCTACTACATCAACAGAACCTTCTTTTTTGATGTCCACCCTCCTCTCGGGAAAGTAAGGCACAGCTAATAGTAAAAATAACGTCCACAAATAATTGCCTTTCGTCAAAGCTTCTATTCACCCTTCACTGTTTCAGATGCTGATCGGTCTAGCTGGTTATATGACTGGATATGACGGTACCTTTCCTTTTCTAAAACCTGGAGACAAATATGAACATCACAACTACTGGGGAATGAGAGGGGTATAGCCTTGCACTCTGTATTATCTAATCAAACATCTCTTAGGTGTTGTGACTGCTGACATTCATGTGGTGTTTCTGTATTTACCTGTGTGCTTCAAGTTCTGTGCTGTGCTGGGCTCTTTTCTCCCGATCTTCGCCTACCTCATAGTACTGCAATTGTCTCAGTCCCGCGCTGCTGCTCTAATCACAGCTGCTTTAATCATATTTGGTGAGTTTGATGCCCACCTGCTAACTAACCGGAAACATATCACTTATCATCAATCAATTAATTTCTCAGGACTGCCTCCTAAACACAGTTAGCATAGCTTCTCTGGCCAATAAATCAAGTTCAATATGTATTATGTTATCATATTATTGTATGTATTGCCCATATGTATCATACTATAGTTGAGCGTAGTTTAGAGCGTTTGTCAATGTTACACTAAGAAGTAAAACTATTTATTTTTTTCTGTTTCTCTTTTCCTTTCCTGTCAGATACTGGCTGCATCACAATTTCCCAATACATTCTGTTGGATCCGATCCTCATGTTCTTTATTATGGGGGCAGTTCTGAGCATGGTCAAGTTTAATCATTACAGGTAGAGTTATCTGCTGCTAAGCCAATCGTTTAGTTAGTTCTTTACTTTATTTATTTATGTATTTTATTTTTACTTAGTTGGTTATTTAGAAATACCAGGGCTGCAGTAATTACATATACTTATCTGCTGTATACTACTACAGTAGGTTAGCTATGCCCATGTTTTGAAATTGGTATTTCCCAGATCCTTTAGCACACCCTGGTGGTCGTGGTTGGTACTGACTGGCGTAAATCTTGCTGCAGCTGTAGGGGTGAAGTTTGTGGGTCTGTTTGTTATCTTGCTTGTGGGACTGAACACAATCTCAGACCTTTGGAGACTTCTGGGAGACCTACACCTGTCACTGGTAACCAGAGGTGTTAATTATACACAAATATGTACAATTTATATAATGTTAGGTTATTTTGTTATATTAATAGTTTTACCTTCATGCTTACTGAAACATATTATCTGGTGCCAGGTGTACATTTTGAAGCACTTCCTGGCCAGGGTTTTAGGACTCATCCTGCTTCCTCTGTTCCTATATATTACAATATTTGCAGTCCATTTTGCTGTATTAAATAAGAGGTAAGCTGTCATTTCAAGGCAAAATGATGTAACATCTAAGGTGTTCTCTGGGCAGTCATGTCATTCTGTCTTTTCAGTGGTCCGGGAGATGGCTTCTTTAGTTCAGCCTTTCAATCACGATTAATAGGAAACAATCTACACAATGCTTCCATGCCTGAGTGTAAGACCCGTATACCTTTCCTTTTGAACTAATATAACCTCAAAGTATAACGTCTCAGCGTATAAGTGAATGTCTCTGTGTTTAACATGACACAGACCTGGCATATGGCTCCACCATTACTGTGAAGAACCTACGAATCGCTGGGGGATACTTGCACTCTCATTGGCACCTCTACCCAGAGGGGGTGGGAGCTAAACAGCAGCAGGTGAGACAAGAGTTTCCTATGTAAAGCAGGTCAAGTGTTTCTCACATGTCATGCTTATCTATTTATTCATGTATTTATTTGTGTCTATCTTTGTGCCTGTACAGGTGACATCTTATCTACATAAGGATTATAACAACCTGTGGCTGGTCCATAGACCAAATAACAGTGATGGTGAGGAAAAAGGTTGAATCACTATTGGACAATGGTAAAGAGTGATTTTTACAGTTTGAGTTTAGAGACAATGTGTCTCCTAATCATCTCAATGTATATTAGGACAATCTGCAACTCCAGACCTGGTCCGTCATGGTGATATAATTAGACTGGAACACAAAGAGTGAGTGTACAGTATCATTAAGGCCACATAACGGTGAAAAGAAAATTAATACATAATGCTGCTTTCTTCTGACCTCAGGACAACCCGAAACCTCCACAGCCACACACACGAGGCACCTCTGACCAAAAAGCACTTCCAGGTCACAGGATATGGTATTGTGAGTAGTCACAAAACCAAATATTGCATCAGGATTGTGTGACACCATTTGTGTTCCTGTCCCATATCTAAATATACTCTCTTCTTCCTGGTGGCTTGTTCAGAATGGCACAGGTGACCCCAATGACCTGTGGCAGGTGGAGGTGTGTGGAGGTAGGAAAGGAGACCTTGTAAAGGTGCTGCGCAGCAAGATCCGCTTCCTACACAAAGCTACAGGTTGCGTTCTGTATTCCTCTGGGAAGACCCTTCCCAAGTGGTAGGTAACACACACAGAACTACAGCAGAGCAACGTATTACATGCACAGTTTCAGAATATAGTGTGGCTTTATGGGTGCAGAAGACCCCAATGTACGATGTGCAGCCGTTGAATAAAATGAATTGGGTAACTGAAGGTGATTGTTCTGTGTGTTTCAGGGGCTGGGAACAAGTGGAGGTGACCTGTAGTCCTTACCTGAAAGAGACTCCCAACTCTCAGTGGAACATCGAAGACCACATCAATCCCAAATGTGCGACAGGAACCATTGCTTGTGTTCTAGTGTGTACAACTGAAGGTGCAACATTGGCTTACACCAAGATTGTACTTTGCATTTACAGTGCCCAACATTAGCCTCTCGGTGCTAAAGCCCCATTTTGTGGAGATCCTCCTGGAGTCACACATTGTCATGATCAGGGTAAGAAAGTTAATAAATACACATTTCAAAACAACACTATACATTTCTAGTGTATATATTTTGTTTTTATACCGTATGCATGCACACACACTGTATTACAGTAGGAAAATGAGGTTGTACATCTGAAGGGGCTATCCTAATAAATTTAAATATTTCTGTGATTCTGTCATGATAATATCTTTCTGTTTAGGGCAACAGCGGTTTGAAGCCCAAAGATAATGAGATGAACTCTAAACCATGGCATTGGCCTATAAACTATCAGGTGCATTCCATGATCTGTGGTGTGTGTGTATAGATTTAGTAATTGTGATATAAAACCAGTTGTAAAGGTAAACTTTCTGTTTATCTAATTATTGTTTGCTCTTGTTTCTATAAAGGGCTTGAGGTTTTCTGGAGTGAATGAGACAGAGTATCGTGTTTACTTGCTGGGTAACCCCGTAAGTGTGCATGTAGGTCACTCTTTCTGACCATAGCTCTTATTTAACGCTAAACTAAGCAATATTGCTTCTCCAGGTTGTATGGTGGATAAACCTAGCTAGTTTGGCACTATATGTAATTATGGTGGCAGCGGCCTCTATAGCCCTTCAAAGACGTATCCCAATGGACTCAAAAAGAAAAGGTATGGTGACTCCAACTCAGTATGTCGTGCTGCCTGGTTATTTGTGCCTTCGTCACAGGGTTATTAATTATCCTCTGTGTCTCAGCGCAATGTTGGGTGCTTCAGAGAGGAGGAGGCTTGCTTTTCCTTGGTTGGCTGCTGCACTATGTGCCATTCTTCATCATGGGACGCATTCTGTACTACCACCACTACTTCCCTGCAGTGCTGTTCAACAGCATGCTAACAGGTATCTAACCGGATCCCATTGTTCATGAGTAATATGAATACACTTTCTGTCGATAACAATAACTCAAAGCTAGCATTCTAGTTTGTAATGTCACTAGACAGACGAGCAGCATCACATCATTTTTGGAGAATTTGGGTTAATGTGTTTGTTTAATACTTTCGCAGGGATTACATTGGACACATTATTCCACAGTGCTGATCTAGTGCTTCATTCGCCTTACGTTGATTGGCTGATAAGGCTTGGACAAATGGTTATTTTTTACAGCATATTTTACAGGTGAGCTGACCGGCTACATATGAAACTCATTTAAAGTCACTTAACATGAATAAGTATTAAAACAAAAATGTTCTCTATATTCCCTGGATTCATGTACTTGTTTTCTGTAGTTTCTACCTGTTCCTTCCTCTCTGCTATGGTATGAGGGGCCCACTGGCTCATGACCCTACCAGTACCATGGCTGGTCTGAAATGGATGGACTCTTGGGAATTCTAGCCAGCCTTATGTGAAGATGATTTTAATAACATGGCATGTATATAGTCTATTTTAAACATTAGGGACTATCAGAAAATGTGTTTTCATCACTTTTGTGGCAATTATCATTGAATGAATGACCCTACCAGCATTTCAATATTTATTATTATTGATAGACTTATAAATAGTGCAGTAGCCAATTGTATTACAATATAAAACACTAATCACCAAACTGCCTTAACATGTTCATACATTCAACTTTTGTTGTTTTATAGAAGGTGCCTAAAGTGAGTGAAAGGTCATCTTTCTACCAAAATGCACTAACTTACAGTAGTTCTAAATGTATTTAATTTTCACTTCCACAATTGTTTTTTGTGAGACATTTTTTGTCAAAGACATATATCTTAGTGTGAAGTATTTTTGTATTTGTATTGTATTTTCGAAATGCTGCAAAGTACGTGTTTTCTATTTTTGTTTTTTTGTTAGGTCAATATTTCTGTCCATATTTCAGAATGTACAATAAAAATAAAGCATTGCAAGTTGTAATTTGTATACATTTGTACAAAGTATATTCTTGGATAATCACATCAAACAATTACTTGATGTACAAATAAAAATCTCACAGGCTTTATTATTCGAAAAGCTAATTTGGAGAAGCAGAAGGTTGTTTAAAAGCAATACAAGGCTGCCACCTAGTGGACATTATTAACCTTGCCAACTGATACACGTGAATGTAGAGAACGACTTCTGTTATTGGTCGTAGTTTGTCACGTGGATATTCTGAAGATGGCGTCTCCAAATGGAGGTAAATTCTAATTCCTTATCCATACTATGTCGTGTAAATTAACATTTTAACATTATTATGGCCATAAAAGCTTCGACGGTTTTTATTTTTTCCCCACCCAGACACACCTAGATGAGAGATTAAACATCTTGATGCTATATTGTTATTGTTTTGATAGGTTTTTCGTGTTGGCTAAAGCCAATACTAGCCAGTGTTTTGTTTTTCCCGTACTGTACACTGAGAGGTTGACATACATGTCAGACTACAACCTTAAATATGACATATGTCAAATCAACAATACAGTGCTGATCTTTGTAAATACTATTTTGCACAATGTAAAAGAGAGTTGAAACCTTGCATGGGTATTGTTGGGGTTTTTAAATGATGAAGCCATTATTATATTGGACACTTTATTGCATGTTGTGTTGGAGTAGCATTATCTTATAACTTTCTGAAGAAAGCTAGTCAGGCATAGTGTTAACAGCTGAACTTCAGCAATTTAGAAAAACAAATACAAATTTGTATGATATATACAGAATGTTCCACAACCCCTGTTGACCTATTTAAAACAAATATAATTTGTCTTTTGATAGGTGACGACTTCGAGTCGTCTCTGCTGAGTTTTGAGAAACTGGATAGAGCCTCTCCAGATTTATGGCCAGAGCAGTGTAAGTTTGCCTTGTGTTATTTTAGTTGGAAGAATGAAGTCTGGTTTGTGATCATTCGTATCAATCATTTGTCATGCAGTGCCTGGAGTTTCAGAATTTGCAGCATCTTGTAAAAATGTGAGTTTGAGTCATCCTGTCTTTCTTGCTTTCCTATAAATGCATAGATTATTATTATTATTATGAAGAGCTATACATATGCAACCACATATGCTGGGATTTATTTTACTTCTGCTATTACAGCCTATTACTAATTCTCCCCCCAAGTGGATGGCTGAATTGGAAAATGAGGATATTGAAATGTTAAAAGGTACAGTATATAGCTTTGTATAACACTTTTGTGTTCCAATTTAAATTCTAGAGCTTATGTTCATGCTAATGTGTTTTGATTATAAAATTGAATCTCATATGATGTGCGGTATCGGACCTGTTGTGTAGAGCTGGGCAGTCTGACTACAGCCAACCTCATGGAAAAGGTCAAAGGACTACAGAACCTGGCCTACCAACTGGGTTTAGAGGAGTGTAAGTACAATAAATGAAATGTATATTACTATATTTCACTGCATTTACTTTAATAGATGCATTTTTAGTATATGGTTGTTAGCCAAAAGCTAAGTTATTCCTCATTCCACCACTAGATGGTGCATCTGGGTTAACCAAATGTATGTGCCATTTCCTACACTATCTTCACTATTGTACTTTTCAGTCAAAATATAATTCAGAAGATACTTTCAAATTAACATATTGCAAAATAATTTTCTCATTACTGTCAATCAACAGAGAAAAATGCAACTTGTGTTAGATTGTGAGTGCAATGTTAAAGTGGACAATGCAGGGCAGCAAGAGACCAACAAGTATTCAGAGATTTCATTGAAGCAAAATCTAATTTTAATCCATTCCCTCATGCCTCCGTTGTCATAATCCTTGTGGAGTGTAGATTAAAGAGCTATAACTAAATGCACATATTTTGCTAAGATAAAATGGGAGGATAGGGCTATAGCTCACTCTGAGATTAGTGATAAAGTGTACAATATCAAGCAAATTCCAACAGATGTTTCTCCTCCTCTTAACCTGACCTGCGGGTTGTAATCAAAGTTCAGTTTGAGTAGTCTGTGCATTTATAGAAGAAGAAGAAAAAACACAAACCAATATGATCAGCTATTTTGCAAAACTATCTAGGAAACATAAACTTGTAGGAATGAGGCCTTTTCCAAGCCCTTCTTGTTAAGTGAGTTGGTGAGTGTTTAGTCCAAGGTAGAGAGGTTGTTATAAGGCCTGTAAAATGGAACTGAGCTTGCTGCTTGTTGTAACACAGCAGACATGATTGCTGTAGAATGAAGTAGACTAGATTAAAATCAGCTCACACAGGAGCAGATTATGCTAAACATGAATTTTCAAGGCTTTGATCAATATTGAGTGATGCATTAATTACATTAGTTTTAATTATGAAAGTGAAGCATTGCATTTTATTTAATGAAGATCACCATATAGCTTTGATTGAGCTTTAGGTTTATAAATTCACTAGAAGGGATTGGAAAGTTACTGTCTCAATAATCATAATCATAACATCATGAAGTCACAATCCCATGTTTTAAATAATCCAAATTAGGTTTTCATGGTTAGACTGAACTATCTGGTATTTTTGTCTTAGGTTTTCAAATAAAGCATCCATCCATCCATTAATTGTTTTTTAGGGTCCATCGCTCACAAATATTAGTTTTTAACCCACATGCATTTTTAACCTATAAGAAATAATAAATCACATAAAAATGTTCGTAGAGTGTTTCTAAAGAAAACAGCTGCAAAATGCACTGCACTACTTTTTCCGCATAGCCCTAGATATAGTTTTGTTGTAAAAGTGTCTTATTTCTCAACCCTCCGTAAGGCCCCGGCATAAAGATGTTAGCTGTCACACAGATGGGACCGGCGGCTTTGCAATCATGTCATGTTCTTCGCTAAGACGGGACATGATGGTTATTATTGGTTTCGGAGCAGACCTGTAATGGGTGCCTGTTTAATGCTCTCTGGTTTAATTTTCTCCTTTTCCCGCCTGTCAGGCGAGGCCTTGTAAATCTCAGCTACTTTTTCATCATGTTTGTGCGCTCCTCGGTGCCCGTAAACGAGCTGCCGCAGAGGCACAGGCGGGGCCCGGGGACAGGATTTACTGCCCCTCCCCCTTCAGCATGTGGACCGTTAAAAGGGATGCTGGTTAATGGGCAGAGCACAATCAGGCCAGCGGTGATGAGAGAGAGCACCATGCTGTACCTGTGCCTGCATTGCTATCCACTTGCCCTCTGAGGCATGTAAGTGGTCAGAGGAGATACGAAAACACTAGAATATATTGAAGTGGATCTGTGCAGCAATGAGTAATGATCTGTGATCTGCACGCACGCACGCACACACACACACAAGCAAGCATGCTGGCCTGTGTTTGCGTGTGCATATGTGCTCACATATGTGCTCACGTGGGTGTGTAACTACGATGTGCAACAGCTCAAATCTCAAGGGGACCCCACCCCCCCCCCCCCACCCCACACACACACACACACACACATCTACACCCACACATGCCACATTAACACCACTAGCCAGAGAGTGTGTGTGTGTGTGTGTGCGTGCAACGCTAGGCCGATCTTGTTCCCCGGGGAGGTGGGGGGAAGGAAGGGGGGTCGACGCGTGCCTCTTCTTGGGCCCCATCTGCTGCTCCGCCCCATGATGAATGCCCCTGTCTCGGGCCACCGCGCTCCGGCGTCAAGCCCCCGGTCTCCGGGGTGGAGGGGGAGGGAGGGCGGCAAAGGACTCTGATAAGTGCTGTTATTGGAGGTAATTGAAAGCTGAGTGCTCCTTTGGGGACGCAGTGGGAAGCCTCCGTCACAGGCAGGCCAGTGAGGCTGTGCCCTCGTCCCGCTGCAGCCCTGCTGCGGCCCTGCTGCGGCCTCCAGACTCCTGGCTGTTAACACGCTGTGGCAGACCGGACGTGGACATTAGCCCTTAGCTTCCAAATAACCTCATCTCCTGTTGAGTGTGGCATGCCGTGTTTGACGCCTGCGTAGGTGAGGGAGCGTCGTGTCCCTCCATGCGGGGAACAGCTCGGAGCGTTCCTCCCAAGCCTGTTGGCCGCGGCCTAGCGCCTGCAGACCGCCTGTTGGGCCGAGCCTGCAGACCGCCTGTCCCTCCCTATAAGCCACGATGGCAGCCGGGAGTGGACCCAGGCTGACCCCCGGTGTTTGCGGCCCGCGCGAAGGTGAGAGCGAAGGTCGCGCCTGCCCTGACAGCTCCTAATGGGCCCTGCATTCACCGCCCCCGCCCCAGCCTCCACCACCTCCCCCACGGGATCAATCCCAGGCCTATTAAGCGCGTGCCGCTGCTGAATGTGATTGCGTTCCTCGGGCTCCAGCGGTGCTAATGTTCCTCCATCAATCCATCAGGGGGCGGGATGACGGTGGGGCGGCCCGTTATGAAGTGCCTGCGCTGACAGCCCACCGAAAATGAGGAACAGGGGACGCCCCCCCCCTCCCCATGCTACCCCTTCCTCTCCTCTCTTCTCCTCCTCTCCTCCTCCTCACGTCCCTGCCTCCTCGGCCGTCCTCGTCCTCCCGCCTCTGCTGCCGCTCTGCTTTACAGGCTCATGGTGAAGACAGATGGCGGCGAGCACCCCCGTGAAAGTGGCACCAGGATCAGCGTGCTGGGAAAGTGAAAAGATAGAAGTTTTGTGTGTGTGTGTGTGTACACACACTTTTTGTCATTCAGTGAGTATCTCCTCGCGGTCTGCTACCTGTCTGCTCTGTCACCAAGTGTTTCTACACAGCCCCTGGCTCTGTCAGTAGGAACACACACAAAGTGGTGCAGAGCACACACAACAACAATATCCCAGCCTTGGCAGTGCGTGTCCAATGTGTGGGGCGGAGCTACTGAGAATGACTGACTATAACTTTAATGAAGGTGGCACTTGTGGCATAGAGACTTCATATTGGCATAAAGGCAGGGTTGGTTAGTTGGTTGGTTGGTTGGTTAGTTAGTTAGTGAGAAGAACGCTTTCTAACTTTGTGTTCAAATCAAAGCAATAATTTCCGCAGCGCCGGCTCAGACATTGAAACGCATTGTGAAGCAAAGCGTAGCGCTACAGCTTTGTCGTGAGCAGTGTTCGCCACTTTGTGTTCCTATTTACGGAGCCAGGGCTGTGTAGAAGTACCAGATTATCTTTTTCAGCACACATAAAGAACGCTAAACTAGTGAAATGTGAGGAGATGCACTATAGTACAAACGTTTTGGGACGCCTGCCTTTGCATGCACCTGAAGGTTAATGCCATCCCATTCTTAATTCGTAGGGTTTAATATGGAGTTGGCCCGTGCACATTTAGCAGCTATAACAGCTTCATCTCTTCTGGGAATGCCGTCCACAAGGTTTAGGAGTATCTTCATGGGAATTTTTGACAATTTTTCTAGAAGCACAATTGTGAGGTCAGGCACAGATGTTGGATGAGAAGGCCTGGCTTGCAGTCTTCGCTCTAATTCATCCCAAAGGTGTTCTATCGGGTTGAGGTCAGGACTAGTCAAGTTCCTCCACACCAAACTGGCTCATCCATGTCTTTAGGCACCTTGCTTTGTGCATTGGTGAGCAGTCATGTTGGAACAGGAAGGGGCCATCCCCCAAACTGTTTCCACAGAGTTGGGAGCATGCAATTGTCCAAATGTCTTGGTATGCTGAAGCATTAACAGTTCCTTACACTGGAACTAAGGGGCCAAGCCCAACCCCTGAAAAACAACCCCACACCATAATCCCTTCTCCACCAAACTTTACACGTGGCACAATGCAGTCCAGTCCAGTGGCGACATGCTTTACACCACTGCATCCAACACTTTGCATTACACTTGGTGATGTAAGGCTTGGATGCAGCTGGTCGGCCATGGAAACCCATTCCATGAAGCTCTCTACGTGCTGTTCTTGAGATAATCCGAAGGTCACACATTTGGTGGTCTGTAGCTATTGACTCTGCAGGAAGATAGGACTTCTGCACACTCTGCACCTCAGCATGCGCTGACCCTACTCTGTGATTTAATGTGGCCTACCAAGTTTGGAACACCTTGAATTCAGTGATTCGGAGGGGTGTCCCAATACGTTTGGCTTTGGTATTGTCTTACATTTAGCTTGCAATTGCTGACTATACCTTTTAACGGTGCACTCGTCTGCCCCGGGAAGCCCACATTTCTGCCTCAGATCCCAGCTGTGCGTGTTCATGTAGGGTGTAGGAGGGGTAGGGAATGGTTGAGAGCCTTTGAAAGTTGTGTGAGGATTAGAGAGGTAATGCGCGTCGCTCAGCATTTGGGTGTGGGAGCTTCACACCAAAACAACATTGTTGAAATTCACTAGCTTGTTAGCTACGTTTGATTGTTTTCTTCTAAAGATTCTGCCATTTCGTATGGTCTCTAAACTGCTCGTAGATAATGCAGAAGCGCCCTTTCAGAACAGCAGTCATGTTTGTGTGTGTGTGTGTGTGTTTTATTATTTGATGTATTATTTCCAAACAATGCAGCAGGTTGCTGCTGTGAAGCCTTGCACCGTATCTGGATCAGCATCAGTGTACAGCTGCGTAACCGAGTCAAGCAGAGATGCGCACCGCTAAATATATATACACACACACACACGCACGCACACAGCTCTGCCTGCCTGCCGCCTCCCTGAGCAGATCGGAAATGACAGCTCATTTCCATAAAGGCATTAGGAATTCATTGGATTTTCTTTCCCAGCTAATCATAGCGCGAGTGTAAAACCTTTTAGGCTTTTTAATGAATGAATTTTGACTGATTGCCTATTAATAAGGACACCTCTTGAACAGGCATGGGCTAGGATGGGAGAGGGTGCAGGTGTTTGTTTGTGTGTGTGTGTGTGTGCGTGCGTGCGTGCGTGCGTGCGTGCACCCGTGTCAGCCAAGCGAGGATGCATTGGTTGGGGAGAGAGGAGAGGGGAGGGGCGGCCCTCCCTGGGCTGGGACATAAAGAGGAGCCAGTCGCTCCCCTGGGAAATCACAGCCCGTGTCTGCATCTTAAATATCCCTGTGAAGTATCAATAAGTGGGTAATTGAATTTTGAACACAAACATGAGCGTCAGGTGTGTATGTGTTGCAGGGTGGCAGGGGGCGGGGGGAGATGTGCGTGCACTCCTGCGTGCGTGTGTGCGTGTCATCCCCTCTGTGCCTTCTCTGTCCCAAGGGAGGAGGGCGGTGAGAATGGATGTTAAATCCATTAAATAAAGCTTACGGGTCATTTTAGCGGAGTGGCACCCGTAATCGGGCAGTGGGGGCTCAGACCAGTCCCCTTGACTCTTCATGAAAGTGAATCGGAGCGGTCGGGGGCTCCAGGGTCCGGCACTGTAGTTATCCCAGGTGGTGGTCCACCTCTGGGGCTAACAGGAGTCCAGTAGCCCACCAGGAGCGTGTCACGAAGGGCAGGGTGTGTGGATTGCAGGCTTACTGATGATTACTCTTTCTATGGATACGGGAGGAGGGGGGTGGGGGGTGGG
>JAOEGT010000015.1:2697892-2720450 GCA_025447795.1 Speoplatyrhinus poulsoni
CCCCCCACAGCGACACACAGGCATTTCACACCCACGAATGAGCAGAAAGTAAAATGTTACACCAAAGAAAAGCGTTTTCTTTCAATCTAGCCACCGGCAACCTGGGATTTTCCTGAAGACAATGATTTGTAACAGAACATGAAGCAAATACCTGGCCAAGCAATTAGGTTGCAATGATTGAAGCCAGAATGTTTGGGAGCGTGGGTTTTGTCTATCTTAATTTAGTTAAACGTTTCAAATGTTTTGCATAGCCCAGGCCTGGGGTATATTTAGCAGTGTTTGCCGATATGTTAATTCCCAGTGGAGCGTTGTACCTGAGCAGCAGTAATCGGGCCTAAATCTACCGTCAGGGGATTACTGGACTGGTGTTGGAGCTGGGGGCTCAATAACCATTTTGGCAGGCTGTTACTGCCAGGCACTTCTGTTAGGGTGGCATACTGGCCTTGTTCTGACAATAACCTGGATGAGCTTGTTGTGTGTATAAATGGCTAAACTAGTTGAATGAAATGGATCAAAATGCAATGCAATTGAGCAATGTTTTTCTTCATAATGCAATTTATTTTTGTTCTCAGTATCATTGCTTTACATTTAGAGGCCAGTTTATTGCCATAATCGCCTCTACTGGAATTTGCCACTGCTTGGGGATAAATGATAATTGGATATCTACAAATCAACAGGGCAAGGAGATGGCCCTCACAATCCATAAGGTGTCATTTAGTATGGATGGCAGCTGTAACAAGCTGCTGATTAACTTAGTACAAAATTAGTAATTGACCTTTCTAATCAACTAAACAAATATCTTATGTCCCCCTAATCAGTATTGATCTGTGCGTGTGTGTGGGGGGGTGTAGTTGTGCAAGGGCATGGGGGGGGTGAGTGTAAATATCATAATAAATATTTAAACATAAATGATCCAGTGATTTGATGGACGTCCTCCAGCTAGATCAAGGCTATTATTGCCAACTGTTTGTCAGATTAGCATGTTACCAATTACACTCTGTGCTTAATGCTCCAAGCTTGTCACAGCCTTTGCAGATGAATTGTGTGTGATTATTACTGTGCTTCATTATTCCTTTTTTTATTTGTTTTACTTGAAATTAAGTGAGATGTTGTTTAGACACTGGTTCACCTGATTGCAAACATATTACACCCTGAATGCCCTCAACCTATAAGTCATAGAACTCATAGCCATCGTTGCGTTTTATCAGAGGACACATCATAAATTGAGCACCGATTTTAGTTTAATGGGGTCTTTAATCTGATGGTACAAATTACATGAGTTCCTATCTGAGCAGGGGAGGCTGAACTGAACTCTAATTAATGAGAGACTCAGTGGGGTGAGGGGCCCCTCGAGTACAGGCAAAGCCATGCCTGATCTATTTTACCCTTTAGGAGAGGGAAGAACAGAAGAGCGAATGCACTAAAACCAAGATGAAGTATTAGATACCTCTTCCCTTATAACATTATACCAGTTTGTTTGATACATGAATATTAAACAGTCCACTGGTAGTTTTTGGGTCAGCTGAACTTAATTGCTTTGCTGCAAGCACCTAATTCTGATGGCTTGAGTTTGGTCTGTGGTGCCACCTGTCTGTCCAGGGGTCCCCTGGTGACTTTGTTTAGATGTATCCGAAGCGACAGCACAGTGCCCAATGAATCCATCCCATTGCAATTAGCATCATGTTTAACCTGGTGATGGACACCCGAAGGTGATGCGGCCCCCGCGCCCAGGCGTGCCATTATCATTCCACGCCGGGCAAACTCATTTAAATTACTAACGGGCCCGGCTTTTTCATTAGCCGTCGGGGGCACGGGAGTCGTCGGGCCCTCCTCCCCAGCACACAACCCGCAGGAGCTCATCAGCACCAATGTCAGACTTGCCAAGGAGATTCAGCGCCTGTGTTGTCCACAAGTCTTGTCTAACTCTGGTGGAACAGCTCCAGATGGCTAGTTGAGCTGCAGACCTGATTCACTCGGGCATTCTGCTTAATGTTGGAATTGTAATGCTCTGCATTGTGCCCTTGTTGCTACACGTGTTGTTGCTGCTGTTGTGGTGTCAAATCAACATTATTCTACAGTAGCTTCTCTACGAACATAGCCTTATCGTCCTGTCACATTTGAACAAAGGTCCGTTATTGAACCTGGAGAGTGCCTCTGTGCGGTTTACGAGGAGGAACATCCATCTGGCTTTGTCTGTTATGGGAAAGCCTCTGAAATGATTGCTGGCCCAGATTAGAGACACATAGGCCTACAGCAGGGATCTTTCTGTTGTGGAGCTGTTGCTTGGCACAGTGTCAACTATATTTACACACATCTCACCAAAACACCTTCATTAAGTCTTTTTTATTGCATTACCATTTTTTAAAAACACTTAGCCGTAATATAAACGGTATCAAACGTATATTTTAGAATAACTAATTAATAGACATGTAATACAGATTACCTCAAAGCATGCCCTTCTGTGTTATGGTGTCCATGCATAAACAAACAAATGTGTCTTAAGGATGTGCTGCTGAGTGCTGTTATCACTGAATGGAATGGAAATCACTAGTTCTTTTCATAGAACTGTATAGATTATTTTCTTTGGTCTAAATTCTGTCTAATTTTGTTTTCCATGTCCAGAATGAACAGATGTTTGTATAAATTGCCTTCCAATTTGCAAAGATTAAATGCATGCTTTGCATTGCTAAACATCTGCTCGGGTGTTCTGCTGGCATAGAGTTGCAATTTATTGTAGTTTCTTGTTGTACTGAACAGGCACTTGTTGTATTATGATATGAGGCCACGGCAACACAATCCTTGGTCTATTTACTGATCCTCTCCTTGTTTTTCAGCAAGGGAAATGACCAGAGGAAAGTTTCTCAACATCTTGGAGAGGCCCAAGAAGTGAGAGATTGATTAATTCATTTATCTATCAACACACTAATTGGAACAAGAAGGTGAATCAGATTGTTGCTTTTATGAAGACACGCGTTGGATGTTCAACCCTCAAATCACAAGTTCAAGTTCAGAGACATTCGTTGAAATACTGAATGGGAGATGAATTGCTCCCTAGATCTCCAAGGGCTGCACACACATTGCTTCTCACCTCTATACAGTACATGTTCCTTCTGGCTAGTTGCCTTTACTTTTAATATAATTTCCTACCGGTGACTTCCTCAGAAAATAGAATAACAAAAAGCTTGTAAATCTGCCTTGATTTTATGTTCTCTATTTATTATTACCTCTATACTGTATTAAACATGATTTTAGATTTTTGCTATTTGCAGTTATGTAAAGTTTTGAAATAAAATAGTGTATTTTATTTTTATATTTTATTTAATGTTAATGTTAATGTATGTATTGTGTTACTAAAGTTTGTATTAAGAAACAATTATTAACAGTTATTACTGTTGCAAACATTACATTCAGCATTAAATTATAAGGCAATAACTTAATGCCTCTGCCTTCCCACAAAGTTCAGAACCTCTCCATGTCTCTTTGGACATATAAGAAGCCCTGACATGTTTTCTTTCTTTCTTTTCATATAATGAGAAGGATTGGAAGTAGGGCCCCTACACAAAACATTGCGTAAATATAATATTGCTCATTGTCATTGCCGTTAATGAAAGTTGACATAATTACTAGGGCCATATATTTTCTCATTAGCACACTTGCAGAATCGTTGGAGGCAGCGGCCAGGCAAAAAGAGAATCAGACAAGCATGCCCAATGCCAACAAAAGGTAGTCCATCCGCCGTGATTAGGTAAGACAGTGTCTCAGACTGTTCTCAGTTGGACATGTCGCAGGGTCTCTGAGCACTCGCTCCCAACAAGTTACACCGCTCCCCAGACCACTATAAGCCGCTAATCGTCTTTTCCCATTCACACGGACAGAGGCCATGCAGTGACCCAGTGCCTTCACCCCCTGCCTCTCACATGGACCCTGTTTCACCTCTCAGACACATATGGATTATTTATGGGATTATTCACCTTGTGTTTTGTGTGCGTGCGTTTGCGGCAGAGAACTGCAACATGCATGCAGGGTGGGAGGTGGGGTCAGTGAAGTCACAGCAAGGGCTGATGGGTAGGAATCTGCATTACAGAAATAAACCTCTGTTGCCTTCACTGTGTCACATAGTATACTGTACAAAAAGTATGTATTTTTGTGTTTCATAGTTTTTATCCCATCGCTCTTATAATGATCCTCTTATATACAATAAATGTTCCATCATGAATGTATTACCCTGGCAGGGTTTACAGCGGTGATAAGCTAATACTATGAGTTGACATAACCTGTGGCTGCAGGCTTACTTGTGGACACTTGTTGGTATTGATGATGAACACTGCTCAGTTCACTGAGTGTTGATATGGTTAAGTGACCTGACATCCACAAATGGTGCATGCACTGGTGGCTGCCTGTCACCTGCTGCCTTCTGGCCAACTCTAGAAGCAGTTCATTGCCCCCCTCGAGGGGGTCATGCCTACGGAGAGGCAAAACCACTGTACACGTTTCCAAGTCTTGACCTCACAAAACCTCTGTTCCTCGGAAATGTCAATCCAATGTGCCCTATAAGGTATTAAATTAGCTGTCAATTAGTGCACATTAATCAACTCCTCGCCTAATTAAACAATGCTGCCGGCCAGCTACCGAACATGCCATTGTGGAAGAGCCATGAGAACCGCTGAAGCTAGCAAACTTACTTTACACTGGGGGGCCATCACATCACACCCTTGGCAGGGCTTTTAGCTGCGCTTTAGTTTTTCTCCTGACTCGGTTGTGCTGTCATCAAGTTGCCTGCACACTGGATACACCTGGATTTACTACTGGCTGAATCCCACACGGATGTCTGGATCTATACCTCTGTCTGTGATAAGAGTTCAGCAAAATAGCTCATCACTTTATAGGGCAAATAAGCATCATCGATCCTTCATTCTGATTGTGTACAGAGTGAGCTATCTACAGTCTGCGGAGGCTACGATATTATGTTTCGGTGCACTGCAGACGTGCAAACCCACACAGATGGCTTTTTACATGTTAATTATAACAACTAGAGATGACAAACTTTTCCAATCTCAGTGAAAACAGAATCACTGATCCTAATTGTGGAGAGCGCATATGGCGGATGCTAATATGCTCTCGTTTGAAGGTTATGGCTGGTTGGTTATCTGGAAGACCTTGGTGGGGCTACATATACCTATATTAACCCATCATAGTCCCTGCATCTTGTAGTTTGGCTGTTTCTTCATTGGAACAGCTGCTGAAAAATGTTGAGGTAAAAGCCAATATGGTTGTAATATCACAGTGATAGAAACAAACAGAAATAAAGCTGTAGGCAGTGGGGGCAAATAAACAAAGATTCTAGCAGCTGTTTGCTTTTTAATCTCTTGCCTTCAGATCCTACAGTCTTTTATGGGCAGCCCAATGTACATGAACGACTGAACTAAATCTTCCCTTAATCTAGAGCCTTATTGGGAGCCGCTGTTCAGCATGTAAATCACGATGAAGCCATTTTCATACAGGGATTTATGAACAGGGCAGGCAAACGAAGAGCATGGTATAGTCATAGCAGTGTCTATATCAACCAATAATCTCTACCTTAGGTTTGCTACAGCAGGGATGATGTAGTCAAGGGGGCAGTACCCTCTCTCAAATCAAGACACTTCATCTGAATAATTTGTTAGATCCTAACAGGCTGATATCATTATACACATTTTAATACATTGAATTTGTCTTTTTTTCCCACACTTAATAATTTTTTTCAAGTTTCAAGTGGTCATCTCAGTTGCAGCATTAATATTTTTTCCAGACATCTAACCAGAGCCAAAATATCACTTACTTTAATTGTTTAGCCTGTTTAGCCGTCATTATGTTTAAGGAGACATTATTTGATAACTGTTTAAAATAAGAATTTATAGGCTACATCTTAATTACAGACAGAGAATAAATGCTGACATGCTATTTGGACCTCAGCCTTTTTATGTCAGATATAGCCAATAGCTAGGCTAATTCATCTCTAAATTGAGTGGCCATAGACACAGCACTTGTGCATGTAGCCATTAAAATATGATACTGTTTATGCTGTATATTATCAAACATTTTCAAACAAATAAATGTTGCATAATATTAAAACAAGTCAAATAAATAAATATATAAAAAACTTCAGATATGGCAGACATGTTTTGCTAGACTCCATCCCTAGGCCTATTATCCATCCCTTACTCAACTAAAAGGCAGCCCTGAGATTATGCCTACAGGCCTACAGCCTATCAATACATGCTATAACACGCAGGCTCGTGTTACCAGAATATATTGTTAACTTTTTATTTTCTGTTTTTTTTTCTTATTTTTTTTTCTTTTTCTTTTTTTTTTCAAAAAGGTATGCTTATAGCATCATATAGTTAAAATTGTCTCAGACATTCTGTAAAAAAAAAAATCCATTAGGCCTTCATGAGATTTAAGATCAATAATGCTCCTTATTTTTCGTTGCTATTTTTGTTTTCTCAAGATTGTGCATGCACGGCTCATATTCTTCATTTTTATCTCGCAGGAATACTTCCAGTGATTTTAATTTACTGTTGTGGGATTAGAGAGTGGCTCTGACTGTCGCCCAGCTGTCGTGGTTTTGGACGGCCTTTGATTTGCTCGCACGGCAGGCGTGTGCTGCGATTTCCATAGCATCTGGAGATCCATTATCAAGTCATGTAAGTCGGTGGATAGGCAGAGAGATTATAGCTGTCGAATAAACTGTCCGATGAAACGCAACATAGCCTATACTGGTTTGAGAGATTAAGGTCATTTTTCGAGCAACATTTAAAAATGATTTCACAGCGAAAGACAACCTCAGAAATCAAATAATTATTTTATCTATCTGCTATTCCTTGCATGCATTTTCTCTTTCGCTTATAGAAGCTGCATAGGCTATGTCGCCATTATATTATTTAACATTTCCTCCCTATTCAGAATCGTCCACTTTTATCCGGTGCATGCAGGTTTAAGGAAATGCACATCCGAAGAGGGCGTATAATGCATCCATTAGCCACAGGAATTCTGAAGCGCTTCCTTGCAGCTGATTGGCTGCCGAGTCCTGACTCTTGTTGGGATGGACCTGTTGGATAAAAGGATTTTCTAACGGCGTCTTGTGTGTTTCACAGTGAAGCACGCACTGGGGACCCTTCTATTTGACGCTAAAAGATAGAACAGGCCTATATCAGCAGCACCATGACTGGCAAGCAAAGCGCAGTGATCACAGAAAGTTTAAATCTACCGAAAAGCTCCGTGGGCGCAAATGGAGGTACGAACAACCATATCCAGCTGAAGAGCAGCGCCGCCCAGCCGCCCAGGTGCACTGGTTTCGGGATACAGGAGATATTGGGACTGAATAAAGATCCACCCGCGGCACCGAAATCTGCCCTAGATGCTCTACCGGCCGGGGCGCACCTGCTGGCCACTAGGTCGATGCTCGGCCCCGCCGGGGTGGGTGTGGGAGTCGGGATGGGATTAATCGGCCCTCGAGGTATTCCGTCCTTCTATAGCCAACCATCGTTTTTGGAGGTGTTGTCGGACGCACAAAATGTTCACCTGCAACCCCACAATAGAGGACATCTGGACGCAAACCAGTCTGTCAGCTCAGGTGAGTAATGCAATTAATTTCAATGTAGGCCTATTGGAATGAATTTCATTTCAAACTGGCTTTCCATTCATCGTCAATACCAGGACTGTTTGAGCTTTCATTTATAAATTATGCAATGTTAATGAATTGTATAATTATTTCCAATATTAAACAATGTAACCTAGAGCATATACTGTATTATTATTATTATTATTATTATTAGGCTATTTATTTAGTTTGGGCATATGCCTATACCTAATTTATCCTATGACAAATTAGCCAAAATTGATAGCCTATTCGAATATTTTAACATGAACATGTGTAGCCTATGTAATCCCGTTGTTTTTTTTATTTTTATTTTATTCAGATTCCGATGATTTGTCTTCCAATGAACGAAAACTTTCAAAGTCTTCATTAAGTCAGAGCAAGAAACGCAAGAAACGGCGTCACCGGTTAGTAGCCTACCATATTTATCAATAGCGCTTATTATCAGTAGACATAAGGCCACGGGCTATATTGGAGATTAATATTTTTAATTGTTACAAAAATAGCAGTAAACTCTAGGCCTAGTTTGTATGCCTGTTTTAAAACTTTTAAATGAAAATTGTTTATATTGTCGTTTTTTAATGATTCAGCTGCTATTAACCCTGCTATTAATTAATGGATGGATAATGGATGGGTGGATAGGCCTAACGCTATATTTAGGTTAGAGTTTTTAAATAAGACGTAGCCTATAGCTAGTTTATCTTATAAATAAATATTTCTTTAAATCTAGCTAATTATTATTTCTGTTTTAAACCACGTGCACTGTAACGTGTTTACAAATATGCCAAAATAGGCCTATGCTATGTTTCTTTTACTTTTAATAGGATAATACATTTTTTAAACGTGCCATGCCATGCAATATTTGATCGAACAATAGATACCGTAGTGTTTTTCTTTTTTATTATTTTTATTATTTTTATTATTTTTAGCCTGCCTGGTGTTTGTTTCATTATATACAGTATACTGTAATGTATACTTTGCTACTATAGCCATATATTTGTTCGTGCCACAAAATTCTTATCAAACGGAATTGTGTACCATGTAGTCTAAATGCTAACTGTCTTTCCATGATAATATATCTTAATATATTTACAGGACTATATTCACATCATATCAGCTGGAGGAGTTGGAGAAGGCCTTTAACGAAGCACACTACCCAGATGTTTATGCCAGAGAGATGCTGGCCATGAAAACAGAGCTCCCAGAAGACAGAATACAGGTAGCCCTAATGAATGAGATTGTGGTTTCCTTTTTAGCTTTTATTTATCAGAAGTTTTTAATAGGCCTATGGTGTTTGTTGTCATGTGGCATTTTGTTCATCTTTCTTAATAGCCTATATATATTCAGCCTACAATATATTTTTCTTTGACCATAATGAAACTGCTATATATGCTATACTGTAGCTCTTCCATATCAGCAAATGGCGGCTATTTAATAATCTATTCCACATGTGCATATTGAGGCACTTAAAGTCTAACATTTTGCATTATTCGTTGCATAACCTATAGGGGATATACTTATAATAACAGACCTAAGAAGACAGCGTTAGGCTTACCTTAATTTGTTTGGTGAACCTAAATTTAGTATCTTAAATGCGATGCTAAAATCGTAGTAAAATCGATGCATTTTGCTACTGTCTGAACAGACACGCTAGCAGATAATCTCTCATTAGGCGCGGTGGATGTGAAACAATGTGTTGTGGAGAAAGGCTCTAACGACCTAATCAGCCTATCAAGGCGGAAGAAGATTGCCGTGTGACCTGGACCATCCATCTACCCGAGCGCCTTTTAATTTCCTTTTCATTACAACTCCTACAGCCATGGCTAAATTATAAAGGAAATAAATAAATAAGGCCAGGCCTATTCCAATTCTAAATAAAATTAACACCCAATTTTCTCATTGAGTGTAATTAGTTAAATCAGAAGAGCTCTCCGCGTACCGGGGGGAGGCCGACTCGGGATGCGGGGAGTTCAAATGAAATAACTACATTGAATTTATTAGCACGGGTCAATAGCGGCGCTCCCCAGAGTCACGCTAGTTTAATTTCCCGTGATATTTGCCCGCCTGCCCACCATCGATTGGGCCTGAAATTAACTTATTTTTCAATCAGCCTCTGCATGCCCCCGGGTCGCTTCTCCTCGCAGCTTCCACATCGACTTCCTTTGAGGGCCAGAGAAGCAATATATTGTATGAAATAAGGGTTATCATCAGAATTACCTGAAAAAATGCCTGAAAAGTGTTTGATCGTTTTCAATTTACCCCCATCCTCAATCTTCCCGCTAGCGCATCTTTTCGTATATTTGTGCACTCCACGGCCAGCCATCAGAGGTGGCTAAGTAGACTGTGTAACAGCCCTGTGTTGTGCTATAAAATCAATTTGGTCGCGCTGGACTGACAGATGGCTTCCCAACAAATTGTTGGCTGTGGCCGAGTGAGGTGTCATGATGTGTCAAACATAGGCTATGTGCCACCAGTGGTTATATTGGGCCTGACTGCAGGAATCCTGCACCTGTAGTCAGGCTTATGGGCCATGGGAAGTCAATAAGATCAATCAAAACCCATGCATCAGTTAACTTAAATAAGTGCATCCACACTATAGATTTGCTCATTTGAAAAAGCATCTGAAGTAATTAAAAGGATTGTCATTTTGCAGTGCTAAAGTGCCTATAGCTAATAATGACATCTCCAAAATAAATAAATTTGTTCATAGCTGCAACTTCATACCCCAACAGTTCTTAACTGTTTTGACCCATGACACCTGTTTTGAACCGTGACACCTAGCCACACATGCGCGCGCACGCACGCACACGCACACACACACACACACACACACACACACACACACACACACACACACACACACACACTCTCACACACAAACACACATTCACCAAATGTTCTGCAGTTAGTGCCCCTAGTCTGTGCACATTACTGCATTGTATTACATATGAGAGCAGATGAGAGCAGCATTGTAAACAATGTCAATTATTCTATAAGGCTATGTAATTATGCTCTCGAGGCATTTCTTCTCTATGACTTTAGAACTGCATTTCAGGACAGCTTTTTTCTATTACTCTAGAAGTTGGTCACACTGCAGAAGTGTCTTCTGCCTTCTGACAGTATTGATCAGAATAGACAAAACTATCCAGAAATCCAATGAATAAATATTAATGTTGGTAAAAGTGTTAAGAGGAGTAAGATCAAATAAGCTGACAGAAACATTTTGGTGTGTCACTTGTGGATGCCTTTTTGTCATTTAGATTATGCATAGCTAAAGCTAAATAAATGTCATAATGTAAATACGCAATTGTAATCTCTCCTACCTGCTTTGTCTTTGTTGGTAAAGCTAAACTTACTGTAACATCTTGCTAAATAACTAATTATGTTGTGGCCCACCACAAGAAGCAGAGAGAGGTCACAATAACCATTTTGAGAAGCACTGTTCACCCAAAGACATCGAGCTATATAGCAGCACTATATTCTATATTGAACAGTATATATTATTAGCACTGACCTGGTTCTCTCTGTCCGGGGGTCAGGTGTGGTTCCAGAACCGCAGGGCCAAGTGGAGGAAGAGAGAGAAGTGTTGGGGCCGCAGCAGTGTGATGGCTGAGTACGGCCTGTATGGAGCCATGGTGAGGCACTCCATTCCCCTGCCGGAGTCCATCCTCAAGTCTGCCAAAGATGGCATTATGGAGTCATGTGCGCCATGGCTGCTTGGTGAGGTTATGTCATATACAGTGCTCTTTCTCAAATATTATGTCTTTATTCTTTATATCTCTATTCAGCATAGTATTATTATAAATACAACATTTAATTAAAAGATTATCTTAAGAAACCTATAATGATGTAATACTGTATATTTGGTGTAACTAATTGTCATGCCATTACATTTTGGTATAAATGTTATACTGTAGACAATAACCGTGCCCACTGCCTGAAATAATACATCCTCACACCAATACCTATAGTTAAAGAGTTGCATGGATGTTCTTACTGTATGCACAGTGAGCATGCCTTTATTTAGCCTGTAGGACACAATTTGGACCAAATAAAATAATATGATATTTATGTTATGTCATTTAAAAACAAACACATAATGCATTGTAGCTTGATAATGCTTTGCCACACATTTTATCACTATATATTCTAAACCAGAACTTTTTTTTGTTTTGTTTGCTATTTTCAGTCCAAGATGGCATTCCAATCAGCAGGCGCTATTCTAAATCTGAATACCCGCAATTCTTTGCAGGGATGCACAAAAAGTCCATGGAGGCAGCGGTCCCCCCGCTGCCAGGAAAGCCAGAGACCCCTCAGCCTCCCAGCAACCAGAGGGCAGAGGAGGGCGAGGCAGAGCAGAAGAGGGTGGAGGGCAAGCCCTCCATTTCTAAAGAGGAACTGAGAGAGAACAGCATTGCGGCGCTCAGGGCGAAGGCGCAGGAGCACAGTGCCAAAGTTCTGGGGACAGTCTCTCGCGACAAACAGCAGGAGGGCAAAGAGGACAGACAGGCGGTGGAGGTGAAAGCTAGCGACCTTTTGAGTCCAGTGGAGGAGGTCAAAAGTCCATAGAGATCAAGTTACCACAGACTGTGTGTTCTCTTTCAGTCAGTACCAGGGCTGGACTGCTTTCACCATCTTTAAGGATAGATGAACTACTGTAGCAGAAGTCACTGTCTCCCAGGTGTGTCTACATTAAACCCATCATAGATCACTGCTCTAACTGGAATACATTGCTGTGGACTTCATTTAGAAGATAACAGTAAACCTGTTTTGGCTGTCTCATAAACGCACCTTTCCGGTTTTGCTTCCAAACCTTGTGATAATTATTATTTTTTTAATGCATTTTAAAAATGTTCTTTGGTTTGAAGTCGACTAATGTTGACTTACGACTTATGATTATGACTTCAATCAACAGCCAAACACTGAAAGTCAAAATTCTACTCACATTGAAATGTCTGTGAACATGTACAGTTAATAAAGGATAACAATGTTAGAGTGACATTTTGAAGTCCAATAATTTCATGCATTTAATGACAGAACTCTGTAAGAGGAAGTAATACTGTAGGTAGTCCATCTTTGCTCTGTATATAATGGAAATATAAATATTTCATAGATTAACTGTTAAAACATCTTTTTTTTTGCAGTTTTAAAAATGTTTGTGTTTTAATTTCGTAATATGTATAATATGAATTACAAAACATTAAATACAAATACAATTTTTTTTAATACGGCCTTGTGTTGTCCATTATTTTGTTGCTTACTGAGTGCCAATTAGATATAGTAGCTGTTACCAGCTGCACGCTTGACCTGGTCCATATAATCTTTTGCAGTTAATAATAATAATAATAATAATAATAATAAAACACCTTTATTTATATAGCACTATCCATAAAAATTTACAACTCAAAGTGAGTTGAGAGCCTTAACTCAGATAAGAATATTGAAAACGTGTAGGAAAAACAAAATTACTGTACCCCAGCCAGGATCAACTCACATTTAGCTTTTTATCAAGCTACGGTATTGTGATACTGCATCCCCTTATCTGAGCTTAGTCCCTTAGCTCAGTTTGACAGCTCCATTAGTAAACAATCCTCATCTCTTTCAGATGGGGAATATTTATTTGTAACATATTTACATCTAACCACAATATCCAATCCATCTGTGCATTATGTCTCTATTAGGTGTCCCTAATGACTTTAACAATTGAGTTTATTACAGTCAAATGCAGAGCAGACTAATGGCTGGCTCTTATTAGTGCAGTCTCAGATCTGAATGCCTCTCAAGATGGAGCTCCACTTTCATCGTCAGATGGTGGAAAGGTTGCTAATTAAATTGGTGTCAGAGATGGGGAAACAGTAATTAAAGTTTACTTGGAAATTATAATGAGAATGTCAGTCTAATGGAACACATTGCAGCTATATTGCAGGCTGTATATTGACTAATGTATTGTCCACTCAAATGTAAAAGTCCTATAGGGTTGTATAATAACAACATTATTGTTTATCAAGAAATGTACACAAACATATTAGGCTAGAGACATCTGAAATGTTATACTTTTAATGTTGGAGTAGGCACGACAGACAAGACTAAAGCTCAAATAAGAACATGTATATAACGTAGCATTAACCATATACAATAATTGTGTGTTCTGGATATTGATATGCATGTCCAATTGGAGACCCAGGCTCTCTCTTAGACAATATATAATATATACAGTAGGCCTACTGTGTATACTCGAGCCAATGAGATGGAACCACATGAGGCTGACGGACATGACTGTGAAGTTATCATGCCTTCTGATTCATATATTTGAGGCCAAGACGTATGCAGAGTGGGGATTATTGCTCTTAGTGCAAATCTTTTGAATCCCCTGAAAGTGGAATTGATGGTCATCATATAGATCAGATCTGCAGAGGTTCAAGATGTTTATCATATTGGATATGAGGAGTGGAATCACAATTAACCCTTATAAAGAACATATTTCTGCTAGAGACCATCATATGATATCTCAGGTCAGATACGGTTAATGATTAGACTAATGTAACTTTAGGGGTTGGCAGCTATATGTAAATGTGCCCTCTACTGCATGCTCACAGTATTACAGGCACATCACGTAAATGCAATGATTTTCTTTTTCACACATTTATTGCTGCACAATCAATTATAACCTGGATTATATAATTAGATTATATCATACTATTTTTCATATAGTGCCTTATCATGTTCTAAAACATCTGTTGTTTTATTAATGTTTCATTGGGCCATATAAAACATTTTATAAAGGCCATTATAGACCATTAGTGTGTTTAAATTACAGAACCTACATTTGTATATGAGCTATATGCAAATGTTTTGTGTCTGGAAGTACAGTATTATGAGTTAATATTATGTAAACTCATATGATGACATCACAAGATTTACTCATCGTTCACAGTAGGATAGCCTAAGATAGGCTATTGTACACCTAAAGACATGTTTTTCTACTTCCATATAGGATAACCTACTATATCAACATATTGTAGCCTAGTTAACTCTTAATATTAAATGTAAAACCCCTAACTCTGACCATAACCAGATAAATATGACTATACCTGACATGTGTAACATATTGTATCATAACTTATAATAGTTTATAATAGTTTATATTCAGTTTTTTTGCTGTTATGTATCTATTTTGCAGCAGGTATGCTATTGAACATGTTAACCCGATGTTCTGCTAAATGATGTGTCAATGTATGAGAACGCATGCAAGTGAATAATTATAGTGTCAGTGTAAAACAAGCTATATTCCTGAACTGATAATTACAACCAACCTGCATCCTCGTGGTTACAATAAGCAGTATAACTACTAGGCTATTCTCTTTAAAAAAAAACTACTTGTTAATCTGCATACATTTGGTCTCGTGTACACTGGGCAATGTGAGCAAAACAAAATAAGATTCCATGCTTTCAACATAAAAGTATTGTAAATACTCGTATTTATTCCCATAATAACGTTTTACTGCCATCTATGGGCATAGTTGAAGTAGTGCAAATCGCCTAATACGGATTGTTGTGAAAATCTGCAATAAACATGTTACACAATATCCACTGCTGGTGTTTACGCACCTTTCCTAATGCTACAACCATTGCTACAACCCACTCTTAATATGGCGTTCAGAAGATTATGTAGGACAATGGGGTAATGAGGTACAACATTAATTCACATAAACGAATCCTAGAAGTCAATTAATGCCAAATGAATTGACCCCTAGGAGGAATAATAACAATAATAATTATATTATTATTATTGTTATTATTATTATTATTATTATTATTATTATTAGTTATTAATAATATAATAATAATTATATTAGAAATAACAAACATAGAAACTTTGCTGAGGTAAATAAGGTAATAAAGTGTATTTTATATTTAATAACCTCCTTGATAGTGTATACTATCTTAATTTAGTAACTCTTAACCAATCTTTTCTAAAATATATAATCCAGTACATTTTTCTTTACCACATGGTGGTAGTATTGTGCTTCATCAAAAATCACTATACCTTTCATTCTTGATTCATTATTACTTTTCTTTACTGCTGATGCTTGCTGAGTAGTGTTTTTGTTCACTCTATTGGATACAGTGACCAGCCTGGCCTTAACTTTATGATTATGTGGCCTATAGTGTGTTGTTCTATAAGCCTAATGTTTTTGGGGAATAACAGACATTAAAACGAAGTTAAATCAACATCCATAACTATGACTTGACAACAGTTTCGTTTAATTAGAACATAACTAAACTAAACTAACTAAAAGACTGAAGACTGAAACTAAACAGTCTAAAACTGAAGTCCAGACAAAAAATGTTGTACATTGTCAATATTCTGAAATGCTGCTGTTAGCCATACTTGCCTTTTGTTGTTTCTGGTGCACTCTTTATTAAGAAGGGTTGTCTTGCAAAAAATGTATCAATAAAGTGAATGATGAGTCACACTTGACATTGATTGCTGTTAAGTTTATCTATCTAAGTTCTGTTCAGCATCCCTGTTTCCCATAGAGTTTGATTTGGTAAAATGTACATTATCTTCCCAGTGTTTTAGATTATGATAATATACATTCTTCAATCATATGTTTTTAATTGCTTCACAATTTGCCCACTTGCTCTTACAGCATAATAATAATAATAATAATAATAATAATAATAATAATAATAATAATAATAATTATTATTATTATTATCATCAACGTCATCATCATCGTCATCATATATACAGTATATAAGCTTTTAAGAGATACTTTTGTTTCTGTCTGTTGAACACAAAGCAATCGTGACGCTCTTTAACACTCTGAAAAAGGTTGCCTCTATGGAATGAATGCATTTGATATACTGTATTACTTGGAAAATGTATACAGACTGATTGCCAAAGAGCAATGTGAGTACTATAACAATGGCTAGATGGCATTTGCTCCCAGCTCTGTGCATAGACACCTCTCTGTCTGACCTGGTCTTGGTTATGTCTAGAGGTTGTGTCGTTTGGCCCAGAAAGTGTTGTGAAACAACACAAGCAGCTCCGTCCGTGTCAGCCTCTGTCCAGTAGCGTTTGGTGTTTCCAGCTGCCATCTGTGGGCAGGTTTGGCTGCCAACTCTGGTCATCTGCACAGATATAAACTGTAGTCCTAATTCACTTAAAACGTTACATCACCGCTCTTAATTCTGCCTAGATGCACACTTCTCCCATTAGACAATGATGTCAGCATCTGTTTGCCTCTCTCCTTGTATGTCTCGATGCTAAGTTGAGCAATTAGCTTATCTGCTGCATTAGAGACTGCTGGCATAAGACAAGTCAGTTTGATGATAAGTTAAGCCTCTGACGGTGTTGTGAGGTCCATATCAGTCCCACTATGTATCCTGGCAAATGGCGTTTCCACGGAGACAGAGCATGTTGCTGTGCTACAAAGGTGCATGGCCAGATAAGCATGTGTGTGTGTGTGTGTGTGAGAGATAGAGAGAAATGTTTCTAACATGGGCTTTACTGGGAAGTGAAGTTGTAGCTGGCTGTCTTTCTTGCTGTCTTTCTTGCTGTCTGTCTGTCTGTCTGTCTGTCTGTCTGTCTTTCTTGCTGTCTTTCTTGCTGTCTGTCTGTCTGTCTGGCTGTCTGTCTGGCTGTCTGTCTGGCTGTCTGGCTGTCTAGCTGGCTGTCTGGCTGGCTGGCTGGCTGTGGTGTGTGTGGGGGGTTGGTGATGTGTCTGTGACACTGAGTTCTGTTGTTTAAGTGCCCATTCCTGCCAAGCAACACATTGTATTTATGAAGGGAATCCTGTAGTGTGATTTTTACATCATCATTAACAATGTGCTAAAATAGAGGTCTTAAACAATTTTCAGGAGCTAACAGGAGCTAACAGAAGCACGGTGGAGGGACCCCTTATTACATATTGTATAGATCCGTTATTGTGTTTCTTATTAAACGGGGTCAACAATAATGTGTGGGGTGGCCTATATTACCATGAATAAACTATAACAAGTATTATGTATTGGTGTACTGCATACAACAATGTATCAACAATGTATGTATATTTGGAACTTAGAAAAAAACTTTGGGAAAAAATTTGTCCGAACTCCTATAGGGGTCAAAATTTGGTCGACCTCCTATAGGGGTCATAATTTGGGGGACCTCCTATAGTACTACTGAATGCCTCAGACATAAAACATTCGTAAGCATGTAATGGGTAACATTCACAATTCATCTTTTGTTTTTTAAATGCATACCGTACCTTCTTCTTGATATAATCAAGAATGTTTCATACAGTCTATATGGTTGATGACTGGACTGCTATTCCAGTCGTCTCTCTTTATTTTCTTTGATGGGAAACTAAGGCCCCTTAGAAGATAGCTGTTTTGCCTTTGCTTGCTGCGTGTAACTGTGTAATTATGTATTTGTATTACTCTCCTGCATAACAGACGTTGGACAAGCTAGAAGCAGCATGATCATATATACGGTAATCCATTACATGCACTTTTGGATTCACATGTGCACTTGTAAGCCACAACCATTTGAATAATATTATATGATGCAATAATATATCAGTGTAATAACCACAATTCTGCACAAATTGATGTGTTTGTTATATCCACAATATTACCTAGTCATGTTTCTGTAGCATAGAGGCAAGTTGTTTGTATTCAGCTCCCATCCCTGTCCATGGAGTGATGACAGGTGTTTCATCACAACATGGATATGAATCTGAAAATGCCTTGCAGTCTCCATGCAGTCAAGTGCATCATGGTTCATGTTATTGTATCTCCCAGCTTGGCTGTCTTCTTGTCTTTCGGCTCCCTTCAAGCGTCTTATCCTTTTTGTTTCATCTTATGTCACCTCCACCATCATCAAAATACATTTTAATGTATGTTTTGTGGATGAAAATATGTGTTTTCCTCTTTGTCATATAGGCCTACATTGAACAGTATTTTGAATTAGTGTCAAACATAAAGTGTAACCTAAATTGTGATA
Organism: Speoplatyrhinus poulsoni; assembly: GCA_025447795.1. Lineage (NCBI taxonomy): Eukaryota > Metazoa > Chordata > Actinopteri > Percopsiformes > Amblyopsidae > Speoplatyrhinus > Speoplatyrhinus poulsoni. Next base: position 2,716,522 of record JAOEGT010000015.1, read on the forward strand.
TTTGAGCTGTAAACTAAATAAAACGACTACACTGTGGTGTGACACATACATTTTACAACATTCCCGTTTTTTCCAAAACTGTGATTTTTATGGTCTGAAAATGTCTCTACACGTCATATCCGATAAAAATCACCTCAGGACTTGGCTGGTTTCCAAACGTACACATGGTCGGTCCTCTTATGCGTTATAAAAATACATGTATGTTAATGAGGGCCCCTCTCAGCCCCCATTAACTCGCTCATTGCTTGTATTTGCATTTTTCAAAGCTGTGCAGTGGGTGGAGTCAGGCTCAGAGCTGGGGTTATTGAACAAACACATGCTCTTGAACCCCCCCATGCCCCTTTCCCCTCCCCCCATCATCATAAAATTGTACAGAAGTACAAAAAATGATAAATTCCTAAGGTTCATGCAGAATGTTCTTATGGTGAAGGTTGACCAATAAAACAGTTCCCCTGAGCTGTAGATGCTGTCTGTGTGCGTGTGTGTGTGTGTGTGTGTGTGTGTGTGTGTGTGTGTGTGTGTGCATGTGTGTGTATGTGTGTGTTTGTTTGTGCATGAGAAAGCGTGAGAGACATTTCCTATGTATTGAGGGAGAAAACACATTGCACTCGCTTTCATAGTGAGCCCACTTCAACACCCCCATGCAGCTCCCATTGATGAGAGCAGTGCTTTGCCCCTCTCTCCCCCACTGAGCCATTTCACGCATTAAAGACTCTGTGTCCTCACGGAGAAGCTGTGAAGAGAACAGATAAATATAGAAAAAGCCTTGCTGTGCAAGCGCATCTAAAAACGACGTGTGCACCTATCCACCCGCTCTATTTGGGTTAGCGCAATGAACGATGGGGCACGTGTCCACAGAGCAGTCTCTTTTGTAGTCTCCAGTCTGTACTCAGGGACCTCATAAAACAACCATAGACTACATTTAGACTACATATTATGATTAAGGGGATACTAAGAGAGATTGAAGAGATGTGAGTCAAAACAGTCTCCATTCATTTTTGCAGCGGTGATACAGTAAATCAAAGATAGGTGCGTGCCACTAGTCTTTGTTACAGCAGAACTACAGAGCTTAACTACCTGTCTGGTGCATTATGGCCAGGTTTACACAGCTGAATACAGGTTCTCTGTGAACTCACTGTCCTCCCAACTTGTTTTATATTTGCAATGCAATGTTTAAAGCCCTTCAAATAGACCCAAATTCAAAGGTACCACTGTCAAATGTGAGTGGTTTAGCAGCACACATGATTAGATGTGAATGAGAATGTGAGCCTTATGTTGTGTCTACCTGCAGGCAAAACATGCAAGGGATGCTTTTATTTTGTTCTGGAAGCTTTGTTGTTGAGACTTTCAGCATGCTGCCAGCTAAAGTCACCTCAAGGCTAGACAGTGAGTGATGTTGAAACTAGAAGAAAAAGCAATGCCAGTCCCAAAAACATCTGTCCCTGCATACATATATAATAGCAAATAGTCACACAGCTTCTGACAACAGCCTCCTATGAACAGTCGATCAATGTCTGTTGTCAACACCTGTCTACTCAAAGAAATAGATGGACCATAGGGATACAGGAGTATGATTGGACATCTTATTATTCTTGCCAAATGTATTTATTGACAAGATTTACATTACACGACAATACACACAAATTGCCCTGTTGGTCACACCAGGTTTTTATTTTATTTTATATACACTCACTCAACACAACTGACTGAATCTGGAATACTTGAATAAACAATTATATTTAAAAAATAAAATGCCTGGCTTTTAAACACTATTATACGGTATACTATGTGGTGTAGTAATGGCAGATATGCTGGTGAATGGAACTGGTACAGTATATGGATTTATCTAATGTAGGTACAGTCCCAATAGCAGTCTCTCTTTAAAATAAATAATTAAATTACCAACCCAAAATAGCCTGACATGTTTATAATGAAACATGTACTGCACTTGTATTTCTTCTTGGATGTAGCTCCTGATACGTTTCAGCCAAGTCTGAATTAATTACATTTATATATCACTTTTAAATCTCAGAAACATTGTGTCAAAACTTAAATTACTTGTGCAGCATCATTCTAACTCATGGTAAATAGGTCCCAAACACCTGCATTTCTGCCAAAATATTGATTCATATACTTGTATGTAGCCTACACATTATGTATGTACAAGCTTGGCTCATGCCAGACCTTGTCTCTCGTGCATGTTCATGTTTAGACCGACATGTCCACACAATCAACAGTCAATCTTAAGAGATACTTAAGAGATAGTAATCTTAAAGCTACAGTACATACATTCTCTGTAGGTTTCTGACAGCAGCCCAGGTTGTGTCAGGTGAATATTACTGATTCATTAAACTATGGTTTTTATGAATTGTGATGGAAAATAGTCCGATGTTGGGTTGGAGACCAATTGGAATAGAGTCCATGTTATGAATACATTTCAGGATTGTTTCTCTCTCACTCACACTCTCACTCTGCTATACATGTCCAGGCTTGGACAAGTAAGCTACGAGGGCCACTACAACCCCAACATACATCCCTGTCCCAACAGTAATGGACAGAGCAGCCAGGAAGAGGACCTTCCTGGAGGTCATCCCTGCTCCGGAGAAGTCTCCCTCAGCGATGGCCTTGCTGGTCTGGCAACACAAAGCAGAGAGCGAGATGAACCCACTTTACTCATCAGTACTCAGGGAATGTGAGTAGGTGTTAGGCAACAGTGAAAAAAACAAGAGATTCTCTCGGGGAACCATTAGTTTCCATGGCAATTAGGTCATTATGCCATCTGACGGAGACAAATGTGTTGTTGGGTATTCTGGTTCGTTCTAAAAAATGAAATCTGCCCTTTTATCTATTTATCTGTCTGACACAATTACTATGGCCTGGTTCAATACAATTGCCTAAGCAATTTGTTTGCAGAATGTTCCTGTGATAAATTGTTTTGTTAAAGGGTGCAGAGCTTATAGCCTACCTAATTTCTACAGGTCAGAAAAACATTGATAGTAGACAGCACGAAGGTGTAATCTTGATAATTATCCCAGAACCAGAGGATATTGAGGTTATTGAAAGGTCAAGCATTCATAAAACAATAAATTGTATACAGCCATCAATGAGAATGCAGAGCTATTGACTGGAATGGAGAGAGTGTGAATCTTGATGAGTTTAAACACCTATGCAATACGGTTAGATGTGTGCTAAATGGGCTGCGGCTACGTAGCACTTGTGCTCACTGACCTAGAACAGAACACTGTAATCATATAATAACAGGCCTGGTGTCTGTGAACCGTTACCTTGTGCGAATAGTAGAAGGAAATGAGGCCCAAGGGCCAGAAACAGCAGAGCATGGAGAAAATGGCGAGGCCCAGGTGGTCCCTGGGGGGCCGCACGATGAAGTCCTCGCTCTCGCTGTCACTGGAGCTGTCAGTCTGGGAGGGGCGGGGTCAGAGAACAGGGCGGGATCAGAGACGGTGTGGCTGACACAGTATAATGTACCACCAGGATCACAAGGTCATTGAGAGCAACCATGAGCTCATGTGGTTGACCGAGCAGGAACCTCCGGTGCTGAATGAATATAACGCGGAACTGACTAAACCTGCAGTTCAACCAATGGCCACTTGAGGCTGGCTGCAAAAGTCAATCCTCATAGACTCCAATGTTAAAATATCTGACTTTAAATAAACAAACATAATTTTTGTTCTCTAAACAAATATATTAGATTACATGTATCCCATAAAAATGGATAGGGGGGTGTTAGAGGCAGAGAGAGGTATTGCAAAGATGGTGACAGCCCGAGCCATCACAACGCGGTGTTCAAATATGTTCTTTAGAAAAGCTATGGGTGCTATGGGTCCATTTATATCCATCCATCCATCCATCCATCTTCATCCGCTTATCCAGAGTCGGGTCGCGGGGGCAGCAGCTTCAGCAGGGGACCC
>JAOEGT010000015.1:2720550-2733372 GCA_025447795.1 Speoplatyrhinus poulsoni
TCTCTCTCTCTCTCTCTTTTTCTATCTCTCTCTTTCTCACTCTTTCTTTCTTTTTCTCTCTCTCTCTCTCTCTCTCTCTCTCTCTCTCTCTCTCTCTCTCTCTCTCTCACACTTCTGGCCAGTCTGGGATTGTTTTGTGCTGTCCAATGAGGAAGGAAGTCGGTGTGAGAAAGTGCCTGTTTTTTTGGGACCAACAGGAATTGGCCTCATCACAAGCGGTTCCTTTTTTTGCCGGTCGAACAATGCAGTGGCGTCACACCCCTTGACTGGACCTCGGCATTTCACATGGAAAAATGTTCCCAGAATTCCGCTCCCAGGCTCAGGGTAAGGCTGAGGATGGGGTGAGGTGGAGAGGGCTGGGGGAGGCGGGGAGGAGGCGGGGGAAGGCGACCGGTGCAAGCGACACGAACGGGCCAATGGACACTTGTGTCACCAACCTCACAGCACTACTGTATACATGCTTAAGCTTAAGGCACACTTTCCACCATAAGTTTACTATGTGGAGGCATTTGACCTCCACAAGGAATCATTCGTTCTTGTGTTGATTTGTCGCTTCAAAACAGCATGTGAAACAGGGCCAAAGGGGACGACTCTCACTATGCAGTCCTGCCTATGTAAGCTATCTCGCTGTAGTTGGCCCACTAGATTAAGAACCTTTTGAACTTGCAAAATTGTGGTTGTTTTAAGATAACAATGGTGGGCAAGGCCTCATCCTCTCCCATGGCCGAAGAGAGCAAACGCTGCCTTACAAATGTTGATATGTAAGGAAGCTGTCTCCTGGTGACAAGACCACACACCCAGGTGTCTGCCCATACAGGAGAAAGGACTATTGTATGACACATCATTTCAGAAACTCCTCCCACCATCGTGATTGTAGTTAGCGTGAGAGGCTACGCACGGCTACGCTCTCAGAACCTTATCAGCCTCAACATATCATACCTGACAAGGCCTACACTGTATATCTGTCTGCTTCTACTGCTTGGTATGTCAACGTCATGTTTGCATCCAGGTTATGCTGATACATTTGAAAGGGAGTTGTTTTACTGTACAGTTGCGGTGCCATTACAGGCTGTCCGAAGCCCTGCCCTTACTTCCATGCTATAGCCTCTGTACCACTAGAAACTAAATAGTATAATATAGCCAGCATGTCACTGTTTTTCTTCTGAAATGTTTATATTTTTTAGGCTGGTACATCCTATTGCAGTATTCTGTTCATAAGCTAAATATATCCAATATATCCAATACTGAATTTACAAATACAATTTTAACACTTCTGCAATTGTTATTCTTTTCGAGTTACAATGCAGGTTTTAATTGATTATGTGAATTAATTCCTAAATTCCAGGTAATGATTAGCCTAAAGCCTGCCAAAGAATATACAATTTTTCCTCTTTTTTATTGCTAATACTCAATACAGGACCTGGACAAAGTGAATTAATTCCATGATATACTGTTGAGGCCTGTGTATATATATATTTAATATAGAAGGAGGCCTCGGGGAAGACCCAGGACTAGGTCCACACTGACCTGGGAACGCCTCGGGATCCCCCAGTCAGAGCTTTCTAATGTGGCTTGGGAAAGGGAGGTTTGGGGTCCCCTGCTGGAGCTGCTGCCCCCGCGACCCGACTCCGGAAAAGCGGATGAAGATGGATGGATGGATAGATTGATATATATATATTCACCTGGTCAGCATGACGTCTTATCCGACAGTGGCTTGAAAACTCGGTGACAATTTGGTGACAACAAACGGCTGTGGCCTAGCAACCAAACGTTATACAGTGGTGAAACTGTTTCACGTGTAGGCTAATCACATGGGTTTTGCAAAATTTTGGTTTATTTATTTGTATTTATTATGCTGTATTAGGCTATTTAGTATATGTTCGTATTATGATGAGCTCCCAGGCGATGCCAAGAAGCATTAATTGACTGATTTGGCCCACATATAAAAAAAAAACATTTGTTCTTACCGAGTTGTCTCTTACTAAGCACTCACGGGTGTTCGACGACCAGATATACTGTATATATGCATACAGTATATATATACAGTATATATATATATATATATATACATACAGTATATACAGTATATATATTCCTTAGCTAAATATTGTTGAAATTGCTATGATATTTTAAACACAACTTTCTTTTGAAACAGAAGGTGAAAGGTTCCGTTTCACTCTTTTTAGGAGGCCGCTGCTGAAACATATATTATTACAGACTGTATCTAGCAGATGACTAATGGATGACTGTATTTACCTAACTTCTCCAGTGTCACTTTCAATTTTTCAAACTCAGTAACTGACGCATGCTGTCACTGCCTCTGTCAATGAGCAAAGAGTGCAGAGTACTCTGTAACCTGATAAATGAAGCAAATACAGTTACCTCATGACTTAAACATCTAAACTCGCTTTATTTTTACATTTTAATAACTGGTCAGTGTATATATGATTTTCTAACACAGTGGCTGCATTGCAATAATGTGTTACAGGCCTAGGAACAATTACACTTTTGAAACAACCTCATATTCAGTGAGCCTTTACTGCATTATGCCTAAAGATATGAAGGATATGTTCTAAGGCCCTATATCCATGAACATAAGTGCTTAGTGATAATTGATGTACAACACACATTATGTTTTTGACACATTTTTCAAACATTCACAGTACACACTGAAATAAATAGCATGTTGTGTATAATAGTGTGTATTGTTAATTTTTCAGATTTTATTTGTAAGAAGATATAAATAATTATTGAACCCAATGGGTTCAAAAATGTTTTATTGTCACTGTATACAGTAATAATATAGTACATTTACAGCATTATGCAGATACATTTATTAAATGCTGAATACAGTAGTTATAGATTAATGACCTAGTCAGAACATATTAGAAAGGATATCTATTTATTTTTGTTATTGTTGTTACTATAAACGCCACTATTTATTTTAAGATATGTTTTCAACATAGACTAGAGGTTTCGATCAAAGTCATTAAAAATAAAAGCACTGCTGTATGATGTGATGTGTTATGGTATTAAATCACTTTTTTAATGCTGCTCCTACTGAGCGGGTAAAGCAAATGACTGCTAGATAGGGGTATAATGTGCTAGGTCGGCACTTTTAATATCTGTGTCTTTCATCACTTCAGATAATAAATCACCGCTGCCGTGTATGAGAAAGTGAGTCCCATATAGGAAGATGGTGTAGTTTACTTTAGCATTGGTCTAAACCCATTAGAGGTGCTTACGCTTTGAAAGAAAACATCAAGACCATGTCTGCATCTGAGGGGTTGGCAAAATGGAAAGACATGGTAATAATATTCCTAGACTCTCAATGGAGACCACTGAGACCAATGTGGTATTACACTACTTACACATTCATTTTTTTTATTTTCTTTTTGTTTTTGTGCAAGGAAGGAATTTGTTATTTAACATTTAAACATGGCAATGTATTTCTAAGATGATGTAAATGGTCTAGAGAACACGGAGTGCATGAGAGATGCCTCACATCACACAGAGGCATGCAAATTGCCTGTGAGAGCCAAGTCAGTAGAGTTGGGTAGGGGGCAGATGTGGAGTCTAGGGGTCATGCTGGAATAACACACTGTAGCCATCTGCCTTGACGTACATAGGGAACCTCCTGGGCCACAGGGCCTAGTTAGGACCGTGGGCCAATTGCTTTTGCTCCTGCTGTCAGGCCAGCCAGCGAAGCCCTGTGAGAAGCTATTCATCACGGTGAACCGCAATGCCTGCAAGCCTTAGTGAGCTTTTACCAGACAAGCAGCCAGGTGACATGGACCCCTTCTGCTTCCATGTGTGTCTTAGTATGCATGGGTGTTACCTCGGATGCATATGTGTGCTGCTATGTAGTATATACTAATTAAGTAAATATTTAAGTTTAGAAAGTGTGTATTGTTTTGTGCGCTTTTTCTGCCTGTTACTGTAGCGCACTAGCCTTTGATTGCGATGATGATAAAGCATGTCAAACAATGCATGAAGCTTGCTGGCCATAGAAATACAAATTGGGCATGACACCATATTGTGATATGGCCCTTTTATGTTGTACACATATCATTAGCCTGTGCCTGAGTTGACATGCATAATGACTTCTCTTTAGCAGATAGCCCTTCTACCTGCTCAGTTTGCAAAGTAGATATGGGTATATTCATGTACACAGCCGTCTGTTATGAGGTCAACTGCAGTTCAGCTATCTCAATGGAAGCCAAATTGCAGGTCACATTTCACTCTGATGGATGCTAAAAGCATCTGTAAGTGATGCTTGATGCCTCTTTGTGGTTCACGTGAGACGCGGGAACCACACTTCCAAAGTTTTATGTTTTATAGCGTTCGTATGGGAAAACCACACACACCGTCATCCCTCGCCTACAAGGACTTGCTTCACCAATGCATTGCCCACAAACATATTCCCAGAGAAAATTATACAAAGCCTTCCACATTCCCAAGACGTGAATGTGAATCGGAAGCGGAGGTGCTGTAGGAAACTGCCCGACCGTGCATAGACCAAATGGGAAAAGGACAAAATAGAAATTACAAATGCTTAAAGGAAAAAACAACGGACCCTCCTAAAATACCTTCTGGTTCTTCCATATAAATAAACAATAATATTACAGACCGGGGGGTTGGGAAACAAGCATGTGTACCCATTCAGGAAGTGGAGGAAGAGTGGCTGATAAGGAATCATTAAGTCTGGATAATTAAACTAGAATCACAGGGCCTTATCTCGCTACATCGCACCATCTGACAGCGTGGCATACCGAGGTAAAATGACCAGATCCTTATCAGTCCACTGGTGTTCAGTAATTACAAAGACCTTCCTCTACTCATTGACATCAGGGCAAAGTCCGCTGCAGTAATGTAAAGTCTGACGACCTCTGATTGTAAGGCCAATCAAAAGCAATAATTTTCCACCGTGTGCCATTTACTATTCTACTGTACATGGCATGGATCTGGTGAAATACTGTATGTTGTCTGCATAAGCACCAGTAGGCTACTGGTTGGGTATAGAGTTATATGCTGTGGGTATTTAAAGAGCGTGCACCTGTTCTTTCACATTTAGTGGGTATACGTTTATGTGTGAACAAGTCAACAACCTCATGGCCATTGTCCCAGTATGGCAAGGCTGAGAGGCTGTAGCTGCAGAGACTTTAACAACCCTCTTCACACTTCACACATTTTCCTCTTTCCTCTTCCTGTCTTGGGGTTTTGTCTTAGGCAATGATGCTTTGGCTCTAGTGAAGGACGTATTTCCTTCCCTTGCCTAGCTACTTCCTCGCACATTTAACCTTGTAGGCTCACTTGTAGTACACGTGGTATACTTGGCTTTCAGGTACTGTAATGTGTCCTTTCATCGCACAAAAAGCAGCATCAGATGATCAGGATGTGACATCAGTGGACAAGAGTGACAGATGTGATGTTGCCTATTGAGTCCCCGCTCACTAGCCATGTGTAAGAGGAGAAAACTGGTCTGTTAGGATCAATAGCCTGCATTGAAGGGACAGTTGCCCCTGCTGGCTGGCTGGCTGGGATAATAGTAGCCACTGGTTGGCAGGAGGGATGTGTGTGTGTTGCTGTCCCAATGGATAGATCACTCTTTAAACCTGGGGGGTGCTATTGGCACTGTGGCACAGAGGCAGCTGTCACACACACACACGCACACGCACGCACACACACATACACCATACTTCAACAACAACTGATCATCCACACATTGTTTACACACTAAACATACTTGATAAAGTCAAATACGATGATTGACATTATTTTACAGTACTTTTGTACTTAATCTGAGATTATTTTGTTAAAAATCACTTTTCAGTTGGGGCTTGTTTTTGACAGACACTTATTAGAGAACCCATACAAATGAAACATGATGCGTTTGAATGCTACATTATATTCAAATGGGGCCTGTGGGTAGAAAATACTAACTAGTAATCCCAACATAGCGCTCACCACCAGAAAATACAATCAATCAATAAATACTATCAATTATCAATAGCAGCATGCTGGCATGCCACAGAGACATTTAATAACAAAAAGATGCCAAAAAGACACGACAAAATTCAGTACAGTATGTAAAGTACAGTACATGAACCTTTTTCTGTTGTTCCTTATCTTCTCAAACTTAAATCCAGTGACACTACCTCGCACTGATAAACAGCCTGCTGCTACTAGTAATTACCTGCAGAAAGCTTACTAAGGTGTGTTATGGGTTGCAGACTGCTGGCATGGACGTGTTGTGTCAACATAGTGGCAACAGAGGAACTGGAAAGTTCTACAGCACCCAGAGTGCAAATGCTTTTTTTCTCTCCAATTATACATGCAAATAGTGCAAACCTGCTGTTGGTATGTACTGTATTATATGCAATAAAAACAAATATGAATGTATATATAATGCTGAAAGTCTATACACATAAAATGTCTTAATTCCGCTTTCAAAAATGATGTCGATAAAATAACGTGCTCTGAATATAGACTTGTTAACTGGTGAATTCAGTTTTATGGAGAAAACTGAATGCTGATGACTCATAAATGAACGGTATGTCATGATGTTTTTAAATCCTGGAAGATTATGGGGTGAGCGTTTTAAGTTATGTAATTTAACATTTGCAGTAGATCACAATAACTAGAAGGCTGTAAACAAGAACAAATAACAAATAACCAACTTTCACTATACAAAATTCTAAATGTGATGAATATTTTGGAGTACATTATAGAAAACATACGATTATTTTTGCCCGTAACATTTTCATTTAAGACAATAACCCTATAACCCCAATGTAAACATGTATTTTTTGTATCTGGGTCCATAGACACTAATGTAAAAAAGTGCATGTATGAAGGAAAGAGAACAATGCAGCAAGTTATTTCCCTCCTTGGGCTGTGCATGAATAGATCCATTTGCAGGACACATCAAAAGCCCCATTGATTTGTTGGACAGATTGGGGCAAATAGATCAAATGTGCTGTAAAGAAGTGTTAAACTGCTGTGCATTAAACTGAGCAGACTTCAGGACTGAAAAGGAAGCCATCTGTTAGCACTGTAGCTCTACACTGTTCCACTACACTTGTCCAGACTGTCGATACTGTTGAACCAGTATACCAGAATAGGCACACTAATGATAGATGAAGCAGAGAATATGAAGTAACTGCAATTCAACACAAAATATTGTTAAACATAAAAACAAATTGATAATAAAAGCTACAGTATATTATTAACTGAAATGGGCCTTTGAGCTAATACCATATCTGAGCCTGACATCTAAGTCATATCAAATAGGTCACTGTTTTGACACATTGTGCCAAATAATGATTTACAGTAAAGAAATTGGTCTGAATACCATTTGAGTTACAGAAAGTCTTTGATCTCTGGTCTACAAATAAAATTGTATGTATTGTTCTTGTTTTGGAAGTCAAAGTGTGTGCAGTACAACAAAATAATATTCTTATAAATGTCACAAGGTTGGCTATGTACTTTAGAAATTAAGTAATACATCAGTATTGTTGAAGTCAATAGGCATAAGACTACACTCCAAGCAAACATGTGTTACTTGTTTCTTGCATTGTAATAAAATGCAAGTCTAGAATGAAAGACAGCTGAAATTATGGGACCCTAATAAGATTACAGTGTCTGTGTTTGGAATTATGAAATTTCAAACATCATGTTTAAATCTGTAATGCATGATTAACTTGTCAAAGCAAGGAAACATAAGGCAGCCGTTCCTCTGGATATTACAAAAGTCTGCCAAGCAACAAAACAATTACATCATACAATTTGTCCTGAATAGCAAATAACAAGTCCAAGTCTGAATGTGCCTTCATACCTCCTTAAAAATAATAATAATATTATTATCCTTAATAATAATATTATTATTTTTAGGGTTTAGATGTCAGCTCTATAGAAAAAGTATGATCTACAAAACATTGGCACAATGGAAAAAGATAGTCCAATACAGATGCAATTGAAGGGGCAATGTCTGGTTTCCAATACTGTGTTTATTCTAGTGCAACACAGGAGAAAAGGGCCTGTTAAGTTATTGTTTGTCCTGGCCTAGAGTAAATATCCCTATAGAAGAGAACCAAAATGCTGTATTCTTTCAGGCCCTCATTTCAATCTCAATATATACAAAAATAAATAAGAAAAAGCTGTGTGGTTGTGGTGTAAATATTGGTAATATGTGGGGAATCCATTATCAGAAAGGCACTTCTCTTCCTCAACGGGGACGGCTCATTGAAAGGATCCAGTCTAACTGCTTGTTTTGCACAGTTAGAGGCTTTACAAGGCATGGACATGGATTAGTCAAATGTTGGGGTGTTTCAATGTTTATGAGGGATCAAGCTCAAGCACCATACTGTACCTGCAGTTTTCATAAAGCAGTTATAGAGCCTCACCAACAGCTGGTCCATAGACTGAACTTAATGAATACTGTAAGACTATGGTTATTATAGTCGTAAAAAAAAGGTCACAAAATGGTTTTGTGGCATCATGTGATGGCTGCTATTACTATCATTATGATAGATGATTATTATTATTATTATTATTTCTAGCTGAAATTAAATGTTTATACTGTTATTAACTTTGCCAGACTACATTTGTAGCAGAAATAAGTGACGGCCTGCTTTTATATTATATACTGTAGCTGCGAGTCAACAGAATCTGTGTGCTTGGATCCGTGAATTGTGGGAACACCACAGGCTTTTAAACAGTGGAGATGTGAGTCGTCCGGGCCTCTCGCACCTCCTTGCAAGAAGAATTAGACTCAATAGTCTATTGTCTCCACACCTCAGACCAATAAGTCAGGCTTGGAGTTGAAGTCATCTCAAACGAATGAGTCAGGGTTGGGGTTGAAGTCATCTCAAACGAATAAGTCAGGGTTGGGGTTGAAGTCATCTCAAACGAATAAATCAGGGTTGGGGTTGAAATCTACTCTGCAAGAGAGCCGTGCATCCAGACACCTTCATAGGGAACAGTTACGGATTCCTGTTCACTTATTTTCACACTGTAAATTCTCCCAGACAAGTTGGCCCATTGCATAATTGTGACGAAACAATGCACTTGCCCTGCATGAGCTTGTGTGTGATAAAAATGTATAGTGCATTTTCATTGATTTGCCTATACATCTATGTTTTTGGGTTAATTTCACTTGCTTCAGATGCAAATTCAACAACAGTTCAACAGTGGTACCATGCATGCAGGATACATTATTGGTGCTTTCCATTAAAGAAATAAAGTTAAACTGCCATTTAAGCGACCAAACAGCTGGGTGCCTGCATCTTTACATTTATAATGATTTTTTTATATATGAGATACCTATTTGCACTAATTTAAGTGTGTGTAATCAACAAAAAACCTGAAAGAATATTAACATACTAAATTAGCAGAGAACATAATCTGTTAAAACCATATCTCGGAAAAGTTATTTAGTTGTAAAACTAAATCTGATATTGTTAATAATAACAAACCCAAAAGTAGGCTAGTTAGCTAGCCAATATGACATATCCATCTTATAAAGAGCAACATGCTGTCCTAATACGATATGCTTTCAGGAGGGACAATAATGGAAAACTCCCAATGGTTCCTTAATTAGACGGTGTATGATTGTGGAATGGGTCCTGTTCATTCGGCCTACAGCTGTGGGTTTATCTTCCCGCATCATTTGCTCAGTCTAATAAATGTAAGTCACGAGAGAATGGTGAGAGGAAAGAGCTATGCGAGGTCGCGCTAAAAACAAAAACAGAAAGCGCATCCAGCCTATCTACACCAACGGAGCCGAAGACGCGCGAATTCATGAAATGAAAGGAGTTGAATGAAAAACGTAAATTATGCCGACAATGTTAAAACGTCAATTACATGTTTAGCCTAATTATTGACTGGAATTCTGGACTAAACGAAACAGAAAAGTTGAGAAATGCATAAATATTGATTAGACGAAGAAGCAAAGGACCGTGCAGGGTCTGTAGATGCAGATACAGACCATGCAGAAAGTGGGCGGTGATTGGGCTGATTCAGTGTCTCTAATGACACACTCACGTATATAAACAGGGACGAACGTCTAACGTCCTTCATTAAGAAGTATATCCCCGCAACTGATGCCCGCATTGCTTCTGGTCAGACAAGGCGTGCCTTTCTTCTTGAGAAAGTCTTACACCAGCACAACAAGCATAAACACTTAACCGGCACGATGGGTGGACATAAAGACAGACGCATGTCTCATCTGTGGATATTGACGTTACTGATATTTGTGTAACATCTATCACTGGATAACACGGAATTTCAACTTCTTTTGGATTCGGTTTGTGAGACTGGATCTTGTATACGGGGTTTCGGAGAAGGATTATGACCACGTTCATTTTTTAATTAATCAGCAATTGGAATTGTATTGTCTTGGCAGGACAACTTGACTCTAAAGGATACGCACAATATCTAGAGAATGGCCGTTTGGTTCACGTCTACCCTCGCAATTATTTTATCATTATTTACTCAGGTATTACTTTCATGTTTAAATACAGTAGGATAAACGATTATTTAATTATTATAGTGTGTGTCGTGTTTGCTCACAATTTGTGTCCTTTCAGGTTATGGGATCAGGTGTGTTTGAAGTAGAACTGCAACAGTTTCAGAATAGCAGAGGTTTGCTGGCAAATGGACTCCGTTGCAGCTCTGGCTGCAGGACATTTTTCAAAGTTTGCTTGAAGAACTTCCAAACAGTTGTGTCACCTGGCGACTGCATATTTGGCAGAGCGATTACACCTGTTCTGGGCACCAACACATTCAGCATCACGCATAACAGCAGAATGCGTCTACCGCTAAACTTCACATGGCCGGTAAGTGCATTTGTCTATAGGTGTATAAACAATAAGAAACAACTACATGGCATATAAGCAAGCGCCCAACCAGAGTGAAACAGAAAGTAAGAAATTAAGAAATGTATAGGCCTATATATTTCATTTTTTTTTTGTTTTTATCAAACAGTATTCCAGCTAAATAGAGTAGCCTAAAGAAAGCAAAATTAACATAGGCTAACCAAATACAACATATGTTAATATGTTAGATAATGTGTAATATGTTTATTACAGGGTGCTTTTTCGCTTGTTGTTGAAGCCTGGTATTGTCCTTCATCAGATGTATCTGAAGGTAAGTAACACGAAAACAGATGTACCGACTGACTACCGCTAGAGGGAGACATATATATGCAGCCTGGGCATGTTGAAGGACTACTAACAGCAAAGTTCAAATTTTTGTTATTCCATTATTAGTTATTCCATATTGGTAAATTGGCTCCATTTACCACTAACTTTTAGTATAGCCCTACATATTCTTGTTTTCTAGGGTGTGTTGCGTGCCAACAAGCATTTCTTAGGCTACTGTCAAATCTCTCAGCACAATTGCACTTCCCTTGGTTTATTTCTGGCGTGGGAAAGTGTACCGACTTAAGTGAGAAAAGGAGAGCCTTGCCAGAATCCTATGAAGACCCTTTCCTGTATTTTACACCTTTTTGTTCAGTCTTTAATAGGGAATTCTGGTTACATTTTCAGATGTAAAGGAAGAGGAAATGTCAATATATAGGCCTATTGTTATTTAAATCACTGAAAGAATAGTAATATGTAAAAACACATTCAGACAGATTCATCAGTCACATCATCATTTATAGGCCTATATGTTTATATGTGCTATATTGCCTGTCTTTCACAGATACCACCACAGCTGAATTCTTGATTAGCTCTTATGCCATCCAAAGAAAATTGGGAATAGGGAATGATTGGTCCCAGGATGTGCAGACCGGGACACAGACGGAGCTAAGGTACTCATACCGGTTCATCTGCAATGAAAATTACTACGGGGACACTTGTTCCAAAATATGCGTTCCACGAGATGACCATTTTGGCCACTACACCTGCAAGGATGATGGGCACATAACTTGTCTACCAGGATGGAAGGGAGAATACTGCCAAGAACGTAAGCAATCAGAGTGAAGCTGTTTAGGCACATGTCTTTCATGTTATTTATTTCTTCTTTATGGTTTTTGGTTTAGTAGATTTCCCTGTTTTTGGGAATAGTATGGATTATTTTCACTTTAAATCGAACAAAAAATAAATATGAATAGGCTTATCTGAGTTAAGAAACGATTTAACAAAGTGATCTCATTTTAAGTGATTTTCTATTCAACCCAAAGGATGAAACACAGACTATTATAAAAGCATAAACATAAATTTGAACTCCAGTCTCTAAACCATTACTTGAGACTGAATGCTGAAGCCCTTTACCGTAAACCCTTCCTGCAGCCACTTTGTGGTAAAATAATCCCCGGGTGCCGTTCATTCTGAGCAGCACGCGTCGGGTTAATCGCGGCATTATCAACCGCCACGCGCCACTAAATTGTAGTCTCTATTGTTGCGCGAGAGAGTGCAGCAGCTGCAAACAGAGCTTGAGCTGCTCACTAATAACAATGGGGCAGATGTCCATTTTAGAGAGCAAGCATCTGCTCAACCACACTAACCACCCGTTTAACACTAGTCGTACCATGCAAAATCAATGTCAGAACAGATGCAGAACATATAAAACATCCTTTGAAATTCACTGGTAGCCTAGCATGTAAATGTTTTATTTTCTTTGAAAAATATGGCAATGGGATGGAAAATAAGAAAAGTATTCATTGTTAATTAATTTGCCATAATATTGCTTTTGTTACAGCAATCTGTCTTAAGGGGTGCAGTGAAACAAACGGCAATTGCACATTACCCGAAGAATGCAAGTGAGTAGGCCTACACGCCCTACACTGTATTTGTAGTCAGAATGGCCTCATACAGT
>JAOEGT010000015.1:2741755-2757358 GCA_025447795.1 Speoplatyrhinus poulsoni
GGTCCCTTGCTGAAGCTGCTGCCCCCGCGACCCGACTCCGGATAAGCGGGAGAAGATGGATGGATGGATGGATGTTATATTGCTTATATATGCTACTGTATAATATACTGTATTAAAGAACTCAAGAAATCTTTCCCAAATTTACAAAATGTACAGGTTGAATCTTTACACTCAAAGACATAATCTCTATAAACAGATTCTCTGAATGTAAAATATGTAAGCAGCGGCACAATATTTCAGTACGAAAAGCATCCTGGTTTCAAACAATGAGCTCAAAGAAGAGGAATTCTTGGCCCCAATATCCACTAGCTACAGTAGAACTCCCAAAATATTGTCCCTTGTTCCAGAGACTAAATCGTCACATCGACAATGAGCGCCAAGATTGTCAAACATACTTGTTAATCATTAACCATAGTGTTACATCTTTATTTTGTGGTTCTACCCTTCCATAACGTTTGAGAAATGAGGGCTGTCCCATTATAAAATACATAAAAACAGTATTATAGAACTGTGCTGTGGTCACCAACATTATTTCTACATTTCTACATTTTTTCACATTTTTGGAAACAGCAAAGGTGATCTAACATACCATTGTTGTGGCCCTCACAGAGCAGCTGCAGGAACCGAAAGAGGTCCTTAGTGAACTCATCGTTCTGCAGCACCTTGGAACCTGAGGATGGGAGGCTAGATTGAACCCAATATTCCACTTCTCTCATTTGGCTCACATCTACACAGGCACACCTGTATAAAGCTTCTATCGATATGTGCACCGTACAGAGTGCTCAGAGCACCAGGATTTGATGCAGTGCATCCTGAATGAAAATACAGCTTGCGCTACTAAAGACAATGAGCACTGTTGTTTCACATAACCAATGCTTTGCTGTTATCTACACAACAAAGCCACGAGAATCTGTCCTTATTTAAACAAGAAGAAAGTTTAATATAGTTAGTATCAACCACATTATGCGACAAGGTCTTATGCAAACAAACAAGCAGTAACGTCTACACAGTATGCACGCAGACATGTACAGTAGAAAGGAGCTGAGACAGTTTTGACTAGTCGCCTGTAGGGGGCGCTATCTGCCCAGGTGTCATAGGGGCATGCACTGATCCCTCAAGTCCACTGGTGGGTGGGAAGAGGGGGACATGTCGCATTCAAGACCGTGGATGAGAGGAGGAGAGCGGGGGAGGGGGGGGAGGGGAGGAGGCAGTTGGAGAACAGACAACAGGGATGGTGGCATTGCGTAGAATGTGTAGAATCTAAACCGTGTATTTACCCCGCTCACTCAGGTTGACTGCGACCGATGAGTTAAAAACATGACCAGAAGAAACACAAACAAACACAAAAATAAGCATACATAAGCAAAGGAGAAGACATTGCGTTTTCAATCAGAGGAAGTAGGAACACGATAGATAGATAGATAGATAGATAGATAGATAGATAGATAGATAGATAGATAGATAGATAGACCGAGAGGAATACAGTATCTGTATTACGTGGACTCACTCTTTGTGACACTGACATGCGGTTAACGGTTAACAGTTACTGTGGGTACATTCTGCTTACTGGGCAGGTGAGGAAGACTGCAGTACTGACACGTCACCATCACTTATGCCTGGATTTATGAGGTGATGATGGTGTGGAGTATGTCATGGGAGGAATGCCTTTATACACTGTATGCACCCCATCAGATTGAACAATCCACAGGTTCCAGTCTAGGTCGCTTGTAACAAACACGCACAGTAGGTGTGGTGTGAGCGTGCGTGCCTCGTATTCGTACACAGACAGGGCTTAGACAGGACATACACATACAGTATTGCAGGTTTACCTGCGTGAGGACCGCGTGCACGTGACGTGACATAGTATGACAGACATGCGACACGTGACAATGGAGATGAGCTGGAACGTTGACAAACAATGGCGTTTGTCAAGCTAATGCCACACCGTGAGTCTTGAGGACTACTTGCAGATCTAATTTCCATCAGCAGCATGGGTACAGCATTAGCCAGTGTTAGACAGACTATGTTACGAGTCAAATTCTAAACGTTTTCCAATCACGAGGTATGACCTCATTATGGATAGAAATATAATGAAAAGGTCCCTACAAGTCAGGAATCAAACTCATCGTAAACATACAGTATATATTATCTGCAGCTGAACTGTAGTGAAATCATTTCTAACAGTGCTGGGTTTATTGGTTAATTTGTATATTTCTATAATACAAATCTGTGTGATGTACACATTACTATATATTGCATTCTATGTCATTTTTTATTAGATTAAAGTTTAACACAATTTTAAAGTCACCAATACAGAAGATATATTCCTTTACTATACTGTATATCAACCTCAATCAGTGGTTGTATAGTTGCCAATGGTTTATTTGGAAACAAATGCAGTCTCAGATGGTCTGTCCCCCACACTTACTTGACCCCTCTTCAGTCACCATGCCCAGACCTTCTGCTTTGTTCTGCCTTTCAAACGCATTCAAGTCCAGGACACTGGCCGCAACAAGGTAAACAATAGACAATACACATGGATGTCATATGTCAGCTTTGAAGTCACGAATCCATAAGCAAGTTTCAACGATATGCCTCCATTACCTGCAAGACATCATCAGTCCAGATAAACTCTTAAAAAATCCGACATCCCTTTTTTCCTTCAGATAGTCCAGCATTTTCTGTATCCAGGTAAAAACAAGTCAACCATGCGAAGACAATACCAAATATTTGTATGTACAAGCATTGTACACATTCAATACTACAAATACTACAAAATAAGCGCTGTGTACCGTACCTGTTGTACCAATATGTTTCCCCCATTGAGGATGGAAATCCCCAGTTTGAGCGTGAAGGTCACCATAGCACCGAGCCTCCCTGAAGCCCATAACAACCATAGGATAGTCAGAAACGAGGTGACAACACTGGGCCAACGCAGGGACGAGAAAGCTCTCCCTCACCTTTGCTGGCGCTGATCATTTGCAGCACCATCTCTGCTGCCCCGCGGTCATGAAGTCTGGCCTGCTGGTACAGCGTTTTCTGCTTCTCCATTTCCTTTTCCTGTGGGACAAAACCTTGCATTTAGTTACTGCACATGACCGGGAAGCTCCTTATTAACAGCTACTATAGCTAGAAAAACCTCAAACATCTTCTCTTTCCCTTCCTGCTCTTCCTCCTCCTCATCCTCAGCACAACTCTGAGGAGAAACCAAAATATAAACGATGAGATGCTGCAAAACAGCATACATAGTTTTCACTCACTTGTTTCAGAGAGATAAGTACGGGTGTACCTTTGCCATCATGTCGGCATACGCTATATAGAGTGGGTCCTCTTCCAAAGAACTTAGAGAGAAAAAACAAAACAAAGCAGACAGAGAGACAATAGACTGAAGATAAACAAGTGGTAATTATACTACAGCCGAGAGCCAAAATATCCCTGTGCAAACAATAAAAAAATGGGGGAGTATTACAGTTTCAGCATCTGCAACCTAACTTATCAGGAAGAATATGCAAAAACACACAACATCGTGTGTGTGTGTGTGTGTGTGTGTGTGTGTGTGTGTCTCTACTGGTTGTATAAAAGGTTGACGACGAAGGTTTAGTTTAATGCAACACATAATTAGCCAAGAGAGGAGGCCAAAGATATTATGCAGGCCAGATGGAGCGGGCGCTGCTTGATGTCAGGTGCCCAAGGCGCCAGTGCAGTTGGTGAGTGAGGGAAAGCAGTTTACCTGCACTCTGTGAGAGCGTTGTGGCTGAAGTGCAGGATGAGCTGATGGAGCGGGTCTGGCTGCTTATCAACCTCCTCCTCCTCCACCTCCTCCACCTTCGGCTGGGTTTTCTGAACACAGCCACACATGTAGCGTGCGCTGACATGGAGCCACTCATCAAGGCGTAAGCCATGCGCTCTCAGTGCTAGAGGATATCCTATGTCCTGTTTACATTTGCACCGCTGCTGCATATTTCATATGATGGGGCTATTAGAGTGAGATGTCTGCAACATCTGTTTCTTTAACTACAGTAATAGCAAGACATAAAGACTATTGTATAACCATGCAGCCATGTAATTGACCCATTCATCTATGTCACGCACCCTAGGGGATACCATTTGTGAGCACAATAACAATACCGTATAGCAATAATAACTAATACAGGGCAAATGCCAAAGTGCAGGCATGACAAGACAATGTCACATACTCACCTACAAGCAGACAGCACATGCATACTTAATATAGGTATAGTGCCATTACAGCAGTGTTAAAGGGATGCAGATTAAATCCAGTATGCCTCTCCATCAGCCAGTGTACACATTACGCTATGGCTATCCTGTATATCTAACTGTTGTAGAGGCCACACACACAAAGTATTATATTGTTTTAATTCACACGTCAGCTTACAGTCTTTCCAGAAGCTGTTGTGGTTTCTCATGGGCTATAAAATGAGGTTTGAAGAATGTGTGAGCTGTCTGTAAGGAAAAGCAGAGAATGCAGCTGATGGACGCCTCTGCTTCCGTTACAGCAACTCCCTCAAAGAAACACGGCAGTCAGAGTTTAGGCAAGACGGCGCTACCACTTCCGTTAAATATCACCGGTAAGCCAAAGCATTGCGACAGGATGCCGTTTTAACCCGTTGCCTGGGAGCAAGGCACCTCCACAGTGGTGTCGCCATGCTTGGTCTAGGTGGGCATACGGCGGCGTAGGAGCGCAATGCGGATGACCGATGACGCCCTCGTTTAGCCGGGGGCACCGCGTTGTGTGGAGAAACCTACGCAAGGGCGCCACGGGGCAATGGAAGTACTTACTGCAAGGTCCTGTACTAGTCTCTCCTCAAAAGAGTACTCCTCTGTCTCTATCCATATTCTCTGATAGGCCTGGAGGAAGAGGTTAATAGAGCGATGCCTGGGGAAGGGTAAGAGGAGATTAGCTTGGTGTTAGAAAGGAGCAGAGCATAGGATTTAAGGTAGACGTCGCTCTTGGGGAAGTTAATACTGGTTAGTATAGGGCACACTGGCGCATCCAATTGGTCACCTTGAAGGCAAGCTGTCGTTTTAATAATAGACTACTGGATTTCCCTTTTACCGCATGGCGTCTGCATCTATCCATGGAGAATAGTCTTGTATAAAAACATGTTTTGTTGACCATTCTCCAGGGGGCATTCTCCATCAGGTATTAAGTGGGTAAAAGGTAGAATTACTGTCAACACTATTCCACCTTTCTGCCTAAAACAATAGATGGACCAGTAGGAAAGCCAGTGAGACATTGTAGTAACAAACCGTGGCTGGAGGAGTGCGAGGGGCATTCTGACGTTGGGAACCAAACAGGTCATACAAGCGTTGCAAGGGGCCAGCGTTACGTTACCGTCAGCATGAAGAGCAGACTGTCAGAGTCTGTGTTCTCATGCATTTCCTCCAGCCAAATATTTCGGTAGGCATTCAGGAAGTAATTATTATTTGTGTGCCTAAGGGGACGAGGTACAACACAGTGTGACAGAAGAAGAAGAAGTGAAGAAGAAATAAGAAAGAATACGGGCTAAACAGAGGAAGTACAGCTGGAAGACAGAGAAGAGGCAGTTTATCTCACAACCAGGCAAATATCAGAAATACAATTAATAAAATGTCATGAAGAGCGCTATAGGGACTAAGCTAAACGTTAGCTTAAGCTAAACGACTACGTCCACATTGTTTCATCACTCCAAACAAACCTAGGACCATTTACAATTCTCGCATTGTAAATACAATCCCATTACTAATAGCCACAGTGTGTCACACTCTACAGTAAGAGAGCGACAGATGAGTCATGCTGACACGCAGCCAGCCTTGTATGTGCACTTATTAAAGATGGCCGCCCCAGGGCTGGACCTCATAATTGTTTTCTCCCTACTGTTGCTCTATGCCCCACTTCATGTGATTTAGTAACACAGCAGTGGGGCATGAAATTGCTAGTGTCCTTTTTCTCTGTCTTGATAACAGCTGCTGGCCAGACATTTGTCCTACAGAATGTGGGGTTGGAAGCTGTTCGTTAATGCAGGGTCAGAACATGAGAAAAGAGGAAATATGGAGCTGTGAGCTGTCCAAAGATGACCCAACGCTTAAAGGTGTTGGGCCTAGGAGCCCAGAGATGCTACATAGTTATACTAGAACTAATAACAGTGTTTGCAAGGGAAAGGTCAACTAAAGTCTCATTAGCAGTGCTATTTTAGTAAGGTTGCCGACATTGGTGTTGTGAAGAGGTAGGGAGTAAGGAAGCTATTCACCCATGTGCCAATCACTGGCCACGCTTTTAACCCAAGATACAGTATGCTAATGAGATCAGCTTGTGTTGTGATTGGTTACAATTAAACTCATATAGTATACTGCATATAGTGGCTCTCCATGACACATAATTAGATACTACCACTGCACTGTATAATACCTGGGGAGGTTGTAGAGAGGAGCCATGCGGAAACAGGCCACAACAGCTCGCTTTCTCTGCTTGGAGAGCAGCTTCTGCCATACGCATTTCTTAGACCTCAGTGGCTGCTCAACCTGATATAAACACAATATGGGTTGTTATTGTAGCTTTCTAAAAGCTACCGTAGTGCTTACAAGCTACTGTATTTCTACATAAAAAGGTTAGAACATTTTATAACGATTACTATGGACTATTGGTTTTTAACTGTCACAATTTCACACAATAATTTTACTTATAATAATACAGTACTGAACATACAGTATTTGAACACTAATTTATTTTTAACAGATTCTTTACCTGCAAAGTATATATAGTATAGTTTAAATACTGTATATTTATTCTAAGCAGGCTATCTCAACACCACACTCTGCACATTAATAATTCAACTCAAGAACAGTTTAATAACCTCTAACAGTAAATCAATGGTGATCTGGTGCTACGGTACAAACCTGCTCCAGGTTGTACACTGCAGCAGAGATGCTCTGGATTCGATCCACCGTCCTTTCTGGATCCGGTGGCCCCTCTATTTTCACCACAACATCCTTGTAGAGGTTCAGCTGCCACCTCACTGCTGGGTCTTCTGACTGCGGTCACACAGCAAAGACAGTCAATGAGCAGACACAGAGAAGCTTCTGATCATTGGGGATAATAATATTTGCTGACCTTTTCTTGAAGGTGCAGATTCTGATGTATATGTTCTTTAACTTCCTCATCAGTGTCTTTCTGGTAAAATAAGAAAGTTGAGTTAAATTAGAGTCTTGTAAATGTCCTGCTGTAAAATTCAGATGTGCCCGTAACTATAGTGGCAGCTTCTTGAATCAATTGTTCCCAATGAAGATAGAGCGTATTCGGCCGCATGCGGCAGTCGAGTGGAAAAGCGCTGCACCCAGCGTCTCTTTTTCAGAGCGCTCAAGTTGAAAATATATCTTTTCAACTTTTCAAACAAGCGCTGGTGTCATCACTGCAGCTTTCTTTCAGGCAACCAATCAGACGGGGCGGGGCTCGTCGTAACCGTGGTAACCACCAAGAAAACCAGTAAAGTCACGTCAAGAGGCAGTTAGTTTTGACTGTAGCATCTGTCGAAATGTCACACAATTCATATCATAGCAGGGAGATATCATCTTATCAACTCTTCCATTAGCAGATTGTTCACACTGAATGTTGTTAGTGCTTTTATCACCCATTGCACGCTTGTTTTTAGCTTTAGTGGTGGATGGTGTCATTCAAGATATTATCATAGAAACAAAACCTGTGCACAGTGCTTTTTAATGAAGCGCTCCCCAGCGCCCTGCCAGAGATAAAGTGCCAGATAAAAGCGGCCTTATGTTCCAGCGAGCCTTATGTTCCAATATGTTCATGACATTTTGTCTGAGTTTGTGTCTCGGACACTCACTATCCAATCCCCATGAATCACGAATCATTTTAATTGTGCATATGTTCCTGAATTAATAATCACGATCATCTGCCTGTGATTAGTGGTGTATGGAATCCAGAGTTAACTACTGGATTACGTAAATTAACCAAGTGTATTCATGTGCTGTATGGGTAAGGGTTTATTATGGTCATTATGGTCCAGCATGACCACAATGAAGTCTCACCAGGAGGTAGCGGGTCTTGGCAAGGGAGATGAGCTCCTGGTCTCCAGGGGTACACATGTTGAGGCCAATAGGCAGCATCTTCTTCAGGGCCGCCACAATCAGCGACGTCTGAATGGAGTAGAACTCACCCCGCCTCTTCTTGTGCTTCCTCTCTTGGTCTTGTCCCCCAGACTAAGAACAACAAGATATAAAATCACACTTTAACAGAGGCTGGTGTTTAAGGTAAACCATAGCATAGTATGCTTATAACATTTAAACAGACTAATGCTATGCCAAAACACTTTGTTTTACGTCTTAAACTGATGCCTAACTTTAATTAAGAAAAGTTATTTGCTGGAGCTGGTTTCACACAGGTCATTAATTGAAAGTCAAAAAGAAGCGTGAAGCATTTATTTTTTTACAGCACTGGCTAAATCTGTGGCCCAGCTTAAATATTCACCATTATAGCATTTAGCTTAGGAGTTTAGCTGAAAATACATTCATGTCCTCAGCTTTCTCAATTAGTACAGTGAGACTGAAGCACATTTCACATTGCAAAATGAATATTACTGGAGATATGAACACACTCTGTAAAAGGAAACTACACATATACTGTACTGTACATACAAATAAACACACACATAACCATGCACACATACAGACAGAAACATACATAGATAGCCTTCAACCACGCACACCAATGCAACAACATACGTCAACAACATATATCACCCACCAACAAGCCTGTGGCTTCACTTGAGCACAGCTGCAGCACAGCTGGATTTGATTAATCAAAATGAGAGGGGTTCTGCCCAATGCGATGGGGAATAACCTATGATATGAAGTAACAATAAATGGCACAAAGGCCATCAGCTGGAATGATCCTTGCATAGTGTAGCACAGCGGGGCAGGCTATTGGCTGCTCTGCCCTGAGTCTGAAGCACATAAGCCAGTAAGTGAACAGCTCATGCACTGAATCACTGTACCTTCTTCTTAAGGGACTGTGTGAGGACGTGTGGCAGAATGACAGGAAGATAGGATGAGACAGAATGTTTACATGGACAGACATTGTGACACAGTATCATCTAACACTAACTAAACCCTGTTGGGTTTTTTTATTTTAAACTCAAACGTAACAAATGTTACAAATTCCCCATAACAAACTCCAGCCCCTGCTGTATTGGCAAGAAGTGCAGAATGCTGGTTACGTGGATATTTGTTATTTGGGGAATGAATGTGAGTTATATTCCTCTGCTGTTACACACAAACATGTAAATACATATGCATGCACACACATTACTGTAAGTATTCACCCACTCACACTCTCCATTGTAGATGTTTTGTAACCAAGCTGTGGACATGCCAACAGTGAAAAGTTAGACAAGATCCCATCAACACTCATGGTTCTACTTTCACATGTGACTAAAGGAGCTATTCTGCTACCAGTACAATCTGACATAAAGCTTTAAGAGCACCATATAGGTGAACCTTTGACAGCTAACAGGCACATTTAAGCCCTACCTTAGACATCTTGGTTTTGCTATCACCCGTTAGGAAGGAGAGGTTGTTGATTTCATTTTGAACCACAAAGTTCTGCTCTTCTCTTTTGAAGTTCTATAAAAATAAATAATAATCATTGATAATTGCATTATTATTAGATAATGGCATAAATACACAGCAACCTCCTGATATTACTGAGTAGAAAGCCTACGTGTGATTTGCACCAGAGGATAAAGATCTCAGCCACCATCTTGAAGAGCTCACTGGAATCAGGGTCTGGTTCTTTTAACCATCTGGACCTGAAGAAGCAAGAGGAGATCCTTTTCTCCACATCCTTGTTATGTCAGGTTATTTAAAAAAAAAAATCCCCCGAGTTACATTTGGAAGAATATATTTTTGCAGTTGGAATAAAGAAATGTTTAGTTTCGTGTAAAATGTGTGCTTGTGAACCCTTTCCAGAATACAAAGGCTATAAACAGACAGAGAACGCCATTACCCATGAGCCAGTGATCTCACCTGTTATTGTCCACATAGCGGATGAGCATAGGGTAGAAGGCATACAGGTCCCTGCAGAGCACAGCAAACTCATCCAAGATAAGGAGCTCTGCCTCCTGGGTGTCTCCTTTACTGTCTGCCTTCAGCAGCTCTTCCTCAGTTACCACCTTCACCGTCTTCTTCTTCAGCTTCTCCAGCGTGGGCAGGAAGTGGCTCTTCAGCAGGTCGGCTCGGGCCTTGCTGATGATTGGTTGGACGTAGACTACGTACATAGGAGACCCAGACAACCCCAGGTTAAGTCTTTCAATTTAAACAGCTATTTGGTATTATTATATACTGAAGACAGAGTATACCATATGTTGAAACAAAGCGTGAATAAAACCCTATTATTCAGTTTACAAGGGTTTTTATCAATATTCTTAAAACACGAGGGAACTTGAACTGTTGACCTGTAAATATTTCCAAACTGAAATTATTCAATGGAATTCATATGAAAGCCAATCTACTAATCACACATTACATTTAAAAGCATCACACCAACTTCTCTTAACTTAACCATGTCAAAATGTTTTGATGCAATGCACTCGTTTATAAACTCTTTCCTGAGTCGTGCCGGTAGGTATTACGTTACAGCACTGTGACTACGTCCGGTCGGATGCACAGCAGTAGCCGTGCCTACCAGCAATCCTCTTCATCCAGGAGGCTTCATCGATGCCCAGGTTGCTGTTGAGGATCTTGAGGATGTTGCCCAGGATGAGGCTGAGGTGTTCCGAGGTGACAGTGGTGCAGCAGACACTGCCCCCGGTGGCGGACTGGTTCTCTGGCCCCCGCTCCCACCAGTAGGACAGGTAGTTACACAGCATTGGCAACACCACCTCTATGACATGGGGCATCTCTGTGTAGCGCGCGCCAGACTCAGCCATGTCGCTGATGTCCTTCATTAGGCCGTCCAGGCGTGGCATCTCAGGGCACATGTCCTCCACAGAGTCTGGCATGCCTAGGACTAGCACGGAATGTCAACACGTGAGGTGGTGGCAAACCTCAGGGATGTAGCTTGCTCACCGCACCATGCTATATATATATATATATATATATATATACTGTAGAGGTGTGGGCGTGTATAGCAATATGTCTCGGCGTTTAGTCTGAGGTGTGAGCCTGTGTGTCTGCTACAAACATTACATTCAACATTACCAGACTTTCTTTCCATAAGGGATTTTCCCACTGCATCCTCTTAGCCCCGGGCTAAGTGTTCAATCGGGGCTACCTTAGCTTCTTTTCACACACACAATAACCCAGGGTTAACCTACACCCAGGGCTATACAATTCACACTGCTACTAGCCCTTGGTTAAATGTCAGTTGCCCTATTGTATCTCAACCGTGTCTATGATGCTGGTTGTGTCATGCTGTCATACTTGTGAAAATACATGATAAGGAAACATTATCCATATATGTATCTATATGTATATGGACGTACGAGAACTACATTTGTAACCCATTGGATCGTAATATCACAATGCGTCAAGCCACAGGCAAATACATAGTTATTTTAGCTATAATAAGGTAAACCTAAATATGACCAAATCCATTATCTGCAATCAATAGCATATTTCAAACTATGCCTTTAATTCCCTGGTAGCCCTGGTGATATGGCAACAGTATGACTCACTGGCTCTCTCCCGCGTGGTCTTGGTGTTGAACACGGAGCAAGGGTTGTGTGTGTTGAGCTGTGGCTCCAGGAAAGCCACAGGCAAGGCTCCAGCCAGGGTGGCCAGACACTCCCCGAGAGCTGGCAGCTGTCTAATTGATGCAGAGGGGTAAGGCCTGTGTTAGCGTACCCTTGTTTACCGTTAGCTTGGATCAATGCCTGCAGTGTTTACAACCAGGGTACCTCTCAACATAGATGTTCTTCCCAGTGCCTAGTGCATACAGGCTGGTCAGAATCCTGTAGCAGGATATTTGGACGTCATCCACTGAAAAAAGTAATAGAAAATATATATACATATATATAGTGCATTATAACTTCAGCAACAAACAGACAAGGTTTTCCTTTTCCCTTTCCACTTTTCCTTTGCAGGACTCACAGAGCAGGTCGACTCCAAAATGGTGCTGCGTGATGTGCTCGAACAGGGCCGTCAGGATGGGCAGCAGGGCTACGGTGGTGTAGTTGATGTTCTGCGACACGCCTTTCATCTGAGAGCGCGAGTGGGTGAACTTCCCCAGCTTCAGGTTCTCGAAGGTCTTCTCCAGGTCCTCCGCTGCGTTCTCGAAGAACGTCCTGAGCCCCGCCTTCACCAGCTCGGAGCCCGACTTCATCACGGTCCTGGCGGAGGAGAGCGGTGGGATGACTGGCGGGCATCATCATAATACACTGGCATGACGCACTCAGAAATGCACCCTTTTCTTAAATCTTAAAAAAGCAAAAAGCATCTTAAAAAAGCTTTCAGTCGTTGCTTAGGAGACGTACTCGAAAAGCAGATCATTTGTCCTCTAAATTACACTGCCGTTTAGAAACCAAGGTGAAATTGTTTAGCTGTATGTGAGCTTAGATGTATGACGCCTCTAGGGATGCATTATCACCATTAGTTCGTTAGTCATTTGACATTCCATAATGCTTTGTAATGAAGTGGTCATTGTGATGCCTCCATGGGGGCCCCGCTGGAAGTAGATGTGAAAGGCACGGCATGCCGCCACAGCTGTGGCTGCTTAGCATAAACACGACACTTCAATTCACAGCAGCGTTAACCTCACTTTATGTGTGAGCCACATTAACTAACAGAACACTGACTCGAAAAAGAACAACTGGCCTTAAGCTGCATGTAGCCCATTAGGTATGTTTGGCTTATTCAAATGCCAGTGGGGGTGCTCTATTTTAATGGCCGTGCCTCACAGAGAAACAGCACAACAAGAAGGAAGGGAAACATCCAGTCCTTATTAGCTAATAGTCCTTATTAGCTACTCCAACTGAAGAACTGGATGCCTTGGTCACTCAACATTGCGTGCGCCTCAGTTCTATGCCAGTTGGCAGAATGGTCCTACCTGGTGTCCAGGGTGTGTGCCAGGATATGGAGGCAGCTCACCATGGTGGTGGAGTCGCTGCCTACAAGACACACACACACACACTGTAGATGGCATGGATCAGTTGCATGCACACACACACACATAAGCCGCGTATTTGTATAAAGTGCGTGGACACAAGCACATACTGTACACGCTCACACCAACACACACAGGCGCTGTCATCTATAGAGCAGGTAATCAGCTTACCAAAGAGGGAAATCCTATGTCTGACAAGAGCTGCCAATTTACAGAACAAGCTTAGAGCGTGAAGGACGAAGAAAGAGAAAGAAAACAAGGGGATCACAGTGAGCAGGGTCAAGTACACAAACAGCTTAGAAACATCAAGTTTGTGCAGGTAGTCCTACAAGTTACTGTAGTAAACTGGTCCTTTAATTAAATTTAAAAAAGTAAGTTAAAAATTAAAAACAAATTACATTAAACTAAATTAAAACAATTAATTATTATCGTCCTGTAGTCTGAAGGAATCTTAAAGGGCTGGACACATTCTGTAATTTTTCTAACATATAATTTAGCTGCAATTTCTCTATAAAAAATGATCATTGTGTAAAACAAGTGTGATTTATTGATTATAACCAACCATCTCTGACCTATCCTCTCACTCTTAATCAGATAGCGAATCAAGTTAATGGCATGTAAACAAAAAGGGCAACGCCGACATATTGTTCTCCAAGGGCGAAAAAGTCAGTTGGAAAATGCATTGATATTGGGCCTTAATGTATACGCCCTACTACTGGACTAATAGGCTACTGTCTACCTGGTGACCATCTCCTTCTCCTTGTTGGAGGCGTAGCCGCTGCTGCTCAGGTTCTTATTGGGCGACGACAGGAAGTAGAGCGAGTGGTTCTTGAAGTATTGATCAATCAGAGGGAGGAGGACCTGACAGAGAACAGGACGGTGGGATCAAATCCCGAGGGGATTTTGTTGAGAGCATCATCTGCAGCATCGTAATATGCACTGATATCTACAGTGTGCCAGGCTAACGGATGTACACTGACAGAATACACATGTAAAACTGAGTGAGTGTCAAGGTTTCTTACGATGTACAGGGTTACCCCATGTGACCACGAGCGTCATTCATCTTCCTACTGCATACTCACTTTGGCAAAGAACTTGATTTCCTGCTCATGAGGTGACCTGTCTGTTTTTCCGCTGGAAGCCATTGCTTCTGCAGGACAGAGTTAATGCATTTAATACTGTAGATCAATTCAAATGATGTGAGGAATGTCTTCTGTGTGTTGTGAGTTATGGTCTTACCCAGGTGAGCGATGAACTCCTGTGCTGAGTCTACATACTTCAGTAACTTCTTAAGGAACCTGTAAGCGAACCGTTTCTCCATGGAGGAGGAGTCCTGTTCCATGTCCTTCAGACCCCTGCAGGACATCATCGGTCATTTCCGTTTCAGATGTTCATTTGTAACAATTACACACTAAATTATGACATATGATATCCATTCCTGTCTCTCCATAACTCCAAGAAAGAAACTATCTGAATGTCACAGTCTCCTTCTCCCAGAGAGTAAGAACATTGTGAGCTCTCAAGCACTACACTGTGTGATAAACCCTTCGTAGACAGATGGGCTGTGTGCAATAACCTTGTGATGGCATAGCCGTTGATTTGCAGGAAGCGGAACAGGTCCTGAGCCTTCTCCCGATCGTGGGCCTTCTCTTTTGCTGTCAGGGTGTCGTAGGGCACCAACAGAGGGTGAGTCCCCCCACCTGGAAACAACAGAAGCACCGCCACAGAGTTAAGACTAAGTCTAGCATGGCTACTGTACCTGCTGCGTTTCTCCATCTGATGGGAGTATGTAGAAATGGGTAAACAATATACAAATGTGCAACTTTGTTAAAGAAGTGTTTTATTAGTAAATATTTTAAACAAATTAATGAAATAATATGAACAAATTTATAATTTGTTTGTACAAATTATTTTAGATTTTGTTTACAAATGCATTCTAAAAATGTCAAATTATACTATAGTACTTATAGGGAAACAGGAGCTAGCCCCAAGCCAGGACCTTGGCCTTCTGTGCTGTATAAGCAGATCCCCCTCCTTCCTCTCACTCAAACACACGTGCACACATGCATACAGTATAAGCACACTTACTCCCACACTTTCATAGCACTATAGCCGTTCAGTGTACAGTATGGTGCACTTAATTAGAAAATACAGTAACCTCTGCTTCCAAGCTCACTCTTCTTCTTCTTGGCCCAGATGTTGTGATAATTCTCAGCCAACACCACCACCATGCCCTGGGTCAATGACAAACCAGGAAGACACTTTTACACCCACATATCGTAACACATCTCACTCAGTGGTTTGGTAATCACCATACACTGTACAGTACTTGTAAGAGGGAATTACATGTAGCTATGAGATATACATACATACATATATATACATATATATATATATATATACACACATACATACATACATATACATACAGTATCTCACAAAAGTGAGTACACCCCTCATATATTTGCAAATATGTGAGCATATAT
>JAOEGT010000015.1:2757458-2786717 GCA_025447795.1 Speoplatyrhinus poulsoni
CCTTCCCCCACAGCGAGGTGACGTTCCACGTCCCCAGAGCCAGCTTCTGCTGCCTGGGTCTGGTCCGTCGAGGCCCCAGTGTATTTACATCAAAACAACAGCAAGGATGTCTAATTCACGCTGCACCAAAACCATGGATATTACATTTACAGCCTTTAGCAGACGCTTTTATCCAAAGCGACTTACAAACAGTACGTTAGTCAACAGTAGAAGAGATCATACACCAGTTGTCGTACGCAGCCGACATTCTGTTAGGATAACAACATCAGCATGTCATCAGGGCATGCCATTAGCGATATTAGCACTGTGTGTGTGTGTGTGTGCATGCATGAGATCTGCTCTGATCAACTGGCTTTTAAAGGCTTTACTAATTAATATGCTTTTGGGCGTAGAACTCGTCAGTTCAGTGCAGTGAGAGAGCACACTATTGCATCTCCCCAGCATGGTCACGTTCATCCATTCAGCATGTATTCCCTGAACTATACTGTACAGTTGCATTGCTCTTTGATCGACTGCTGCAAAAAGGACATTACATGGGAATGAGAGCATAGATGTCTATAGGTACTACCAATGAACTTGATGTACCCTTTGCATGTATGTGTGTGTGTGTGTGTGTGTGTGTGTGTGTGCGTATGCCCGTGTGTGTTTTTGTCTGCGTGTGTGTGTGTGTGTGTGAGTGTGTGCTTGCTCTCGTGGGTGTGTGTGTGTGCGTGTCAGAGCAGAGAATCCCAGCAAACAAACACTGTATCCATTACCCTAATGCAGCCATGCTGAATCTCTTTGTATAGGTAATGCAATGGGCTGTTGTTCAAAGCCAAAATGCTGGGAAAGCTGATGGTCTCACAACGCTTGCCTTTGCAGTATGATTCTGGTACAAGCACTAGCAGGAAGCTAGTGACTCCCAGAATGTAAGGGTTGCTCTCTCTCACTAAAGCAGTGACAGAGAATAATGCAGTGATTTGCTGTAGTGTCACCAGGACAAAAATCTCTCATTCTTGCCCTTCCTGGCCAGATGGTGGCAGTATAGGCCTTCATATACATATTTTACAAAACTGGCATGAAACATGGACACATACGCACAAGTTGCCAGGCATGTTATTATGTGTATTTTGAAAGTGTTTTATATAGCCTACCTTAAACACATATAGCCTATGTGGTGTCCCTAATTATACATTTATTATACTCCACAAGTTGCTGTTGGCTTTGCGGCCTATGCATTCTATGTTGCCTACAGCTAGTTAATTAGCAAGCCTTTTAAAATGAGATGAAGTGAAGGGGAGAGAGAACACTGCCGCTGATCAGGAAATGGTTTTAGCCTTTATTGAGCTCAGCTGTGCTCTTGGAGCCAGTCCAAGCAGCAGTCAGCGTTTCCCACTGCGGGACTCGCAGCGGTGCAGCATTATCATAATGAAATGTTATTAATTTGATCCTGCTATTCTATGCTCTCTCACTTCCTGGTTAACTGCCGGCAGCAAAACTGTCTCAAAATGACTTATCGTCTAGAATTCCAATGGCCTTATTTTCCCGGCTCTGCCAGCAACCTCCCCCACTTAGAGTTACATTTTGTGTGTGGGCTCCTATAAAGGATTTAAAATCATTTGGCTAAGACTTAAACACCGGAGAGCTTTTGATAAGGGCTTGGCTTTTTAAATGTGGTAGACCTAAATTGCGTTAAATATGCTGTAGGCTATGTGAGATTATAGCCACTGCTAGGTAGATAAAGTATGGTCCTTATACATGAATCAGGTATATAGTATATCACACAGTATATCTATGCTGCTATTGTCTTACAGCCAGTTGAAATTGAGGCCACCATACCTCATGAGAAGAACTCCTCTAACACCCTGACTTCCTTCTTTTCATTCTCTGTCCCATATCTCGAATATCACGAGCTTTCTGTTTTTTTCTCCTGCACGGTTGTCTCTAATGAGTAAGTGAGTATGTTAATATATATATATATATATATATATATATATATACAGACAGACAGACAGACAGACAGATAGATAGCATTTTGTTGGTAATTTGTATGTAAAGCATTTTGTCATATAGAATCACAGCAAAGTGCAATACATAAAAAGTACCATCATGGTATTGGTAGATATGGATGATAAAATCACAAGCTAGAAGCTATAGTGAACACAAACAATAAAAAGTATAATATGCCGACATACTAGAACAAATACAATCAGAAAAGTAAATAAATAAATACATAAATGTAATTAATGAATTAAAAAAAGTTATAATAATAATAATTATATATATATATGTGTGTGTGTGTGTGTGTCTGTGTATGTTACAACAATTTCAAAGCTAACCAAATAAAATAAAAATAACTGTTCGATAAAGATTTCAGTAGACTGTATATGGAATGAAATTATAGTAGACAGGCATTCCATAGTTTAGTGCGATAGCTTGGAAGGTTCGGCCACCTCGTGTTTTGTAGTGGGTGTGAGGGATAGCTAGTAGATTATGGTCTGTTGACCTAAGAGGCCTATTTGTCTATTTGTATAAGAGAAAATTCACTATAAGTCTGTCAAGGAACTAAAGACAGATTTGTAGCTTTTTATAGTCTTCCCACACATAGCATAAGTGTCTATGTTTAAGGTCATAAACATGTTCAGGCAGTATGCATTGTCATGACATGTCTAGCGTTCCCTTGAACAGTATTTAAGAAAGGTGTGTTAGCAAAGACATACAGTTGTGTCACTGCATGCTGTGCTACTGTATGCATGTATAATAAGGCAGCTTTACTCTCTTTATCTCACTGGCAAGACCAATATGAAATATGCTCACATGCAGTACTACACATATTTACTTCTAATTATTTTATTAGCAGCATTAAGCGTTGGGCAATACCATTATCATCGTTATGTCAATAATTTCCTCTGAACATACCGTACAGCACTGTGCCTACAAAGTAGTTAGTGACATTTGTTTTTAAGGCCACTGCTCCTCAGACAAATATCCTTATTGGATCAGATTGGCTGGCTGCGGGTGGATGTGGGATGGCTAAGTGCTGTTAAAAATAGCTCTCTATACTCTAGCCTGCAGCTAAATAGGGGTCTCTGTTTCTCTCTCTGACACTGGAAGATGCTGATGGTTATGCTCCCCTATATTTCTATGCTGGCAATCACCGAGCAGTCATTAACTGCTCAGTTAGTTTGTTTGTTATCTGTCTGTCTGTCTATCTGTCTGCACCTACTATGTAAAGTAAACTCTCTCACTCTCTGTCTTATACATTCTTATGCATTCTGTTTTGTTAAATTTTTATGTTTACATGTAAAAGCAGAAGCCTTTACAACCACTGTACGTGTGTCGCATTTCTGTAGAGTTCCTGCTACGTCAGGATGACATCTGGATGCTGGACGACCCCCAGGACCCCCAGGAGTCCCGCGCCAAGCGTCCTGACCACCTGGACTTCCTGCGTATCACGCCCCCAGAGGATGACATCATTGGAGACACGCCCTACTACCCAAAGCTGTCTAGCACGGTGAGCTAACCACACAGGAAGCACTGCAGCGGTGAAATAACACTGGCAGCAGTAGTTTGTCCACTGGTTGTAGTCTCGCCCAGAGTGCAACATACCATTTTTCTCCTGCCCTCTGGCCCTCTGGCCCTCTGTCTCTCTGGCCCTCTGGCCCTCTGGCTCTCTGACTCCCTGGTTCCCTGGCCCTCTGTCCCTCTGGCCCTCTGTGTCTCTGGCCCTCTGGCCCTCTGGCTCCCTGGCCCTCTGGCCCTCTGGCCCTCTGGCTCTCTGTCTCTCTGGCCCTCTGGTTTCTGCCCCTCTGGCTCTCTGGCTCTCTGGCCCTCTGTCTCTCTGGCCCTCTGGCCCTCTGGCTCTCTGGCTCCCTGGCTCCCTGGCCCTCTGGCCCTCTGGTTGTCTGGCCCTCTGGCCCTCTGGCTCTCTGTCTCTCTGGCCCTCTGGTTTCTGGCCCTCTGGCCCTCTGGCTCTCTGGCTCTGCTCTCTGGCTCTGCTCTCTGGCTCTCTGGCCCTCTGTCTCTCTGGCCCTCTGGCCCTCTGGCTCTCTGGCTCCCTGGCTCCCTGGCCCTCTGGCCCTCTGGTTGTCTGGCCCTCTGGCCCTCTGGCTCTCTGTCTCTCTGGCCCTCTGGTTTCTGGCCCTCTGGCCCTCTGGCTCTCTGGCTCTGCTCTCTGGCTCTGCTCTCTGGCTCTCTGTTTCTCTGGCCCTCTGGCTCTCTGGCTCTCTGGCTCTCTGTTTCTCTGGCCCTCTGGCTCTCTGGCTCTCTGGCTCTCTGTTTCTCTGGCTCTCTGGTGCATGATATTTTCTATTTCCTCTATTGAGGCATTCCACCAACTGATTATTACGGATTAAGGTTTTACAGCTGATTGACTGTGCCAGGCACAGGACATAAATCCTTCTTCTCACAATTCTCTAGGTTCACGTCTCTCCCACTCTTTATCTTTATTTCTAAATGGCTGATTTATGCTGGTGTGGTAAACGATGTGCTAGCTTCAGGGCACATGACAACTAATCCTCTACTCTGTGTACAATCCAAATACAACACAGTCACCCTTCTCTCTAAAAAAGATTATGAGGGCGATAGCATTTTACCTGGACAATCAATTTCACAGTCACTCAGGAAGAATGAATACCCTGGTCAATAGTTTGTTTTGATTTCTTCATGAACTTCTAATAAATGGTGATACAATATATTAGTTGTAAACTAGACTCAGTGTATTAAATCAGCCAATGTCAAGGAATGTGTTCAAGAGGAGTGATCTTTGGTTACCCATGGCAACCATTGGCCGAGTGGTATTTGAAGCTCCCTGCACACTGCCCAGACAAACGCAGACCGAGATGTACTAAGAATTCTACATTGTACGTTTAATAATATACACAAATTAATGTTTGAAACCAATTAAACACATTTGTTCCACTATTTTTGAAAATAGTTAAATATTATGTTTTCACATTTCATCATCCACTAAAGTTGTAATTACTCTCACATAACGCTTTTGAACATTCTTAGAACTTTATTTAAATGTAGTAATTATGTTTTTGCTGAGTCGTTCTACATTAGATCAGTCCTTCTGGATTAGAACAATAATGGTTGTAAACAACGCCTTTGATAAACATCACATATTATTCCAACCTTGTGATCTGCGTATACGCCCTGTGAAGTAATGCTCCACTGAAGCAGACTAGACTCCCCTGCCTATCCACCTGACCACAAGGATTAGCTCAGCTGTGTTTTTACACTGCAAGGAGCGCAGGGAAAGAGTGATAGTGCATTTGTGTGTACTACCTGGGACCGCCATTTTTGCGGACGTAAGCGGGGGTAATCAGACACCTGTCGTCTGCAGTCACAGGTCCCTCCCAGGCAGGGTGGAGAGTAGGCGGTTCGAAGACTGACCAAACCAGTGAGGCACATTTTTTCCCCCAGCTTGCTTTTCTTCTGTAAACCGAGTGGAAAGACTCATGCCAGTACAACTACTCACAGATTCCACTCTCCTTCCCGGCACACGAGGAAGAGTTGGAACTTTACAGACAGGATTGCTGTACTTTTGTTGGACTATTGGAAAACTGCTTTTCGCATATGAGAGGCCAACTCCCTCCTCCTGAGATTATGTGAGGACATGCTTCCTGCGAGTGGGCAGCTTGTCTTTAATCAGCACGCCGGTGGAATCCCACTATCTGGAAGATTTAGGAAAGTTAACTTGACTTCTAGGAGCACACCGGTTCTTAAAATGTACTAATCAATGTGTTTTATGGGCACTGCCTCTTTATGCAAGCTAGTGTGTTGCTAAACTGGATTATTACACCGTGTTGTAGTAACTGTTGCCAACCAAGAGATTATAAAAAGAGCTGGGGGTAGGCAGAACTGATCCACATAAAGGCCTTTTGTTCCCAGTCAGGTAGGAGCGGAACAAGAGCAGGTTGAATGGCTTGAATGGCTCTTTGTGACAATTGCCACTCTGTGCTGGGGCTCTTGCCTGGCTAGGTTTGACTCCATTTGTTCTGGTCAAATAAGGATGGACAGTGCAGGTAGGCCTAATGGCCCAGAAGGCCAGTCGAAGCTGTCTTCCAGCTCCTTCCTGAATAAACTCACCAACGCTTTCACACGGGAGACGCCGGCTGTGTTGACGTCATTTAAGACCCTGGCTGATGAGGAAACTGGTGTGGCCCAAAATGAGCAGAAGTCAGTGGTTGTCGATAACTCTGAGCTCCACCGTGGGGAAGATAAACATGCTGACTCATTTGAAACTGAGTCCAGTGAGAAAAGCCCTGGAACGGCTGCAACCTCAGTTGACCCAGAACTGGTCCAGGTCACCCTGGTGGAAACATATAGCGACACCGAAACGGAGGCTGATGATGGTAACCCTGCTAACCCTGGTGGCGTTAGCCAATCAGATAAGCTCGCCAGAACCCAGACGCCCCATCGCACAGAGGAGATCAGCGATGTACCGAGTGGGGTTGATGGTCAGCTGCCCTCCTCAGACCACCTGCCCGCGTTCAGAAAACAGAAGAGTCTGGCGGAGAGAGCCCTCACAGATACATCAGTTTTGTTCACAGCCAGGACTAACGTAGAGACAGATCCAGCCTCCACAGAACACTGTAGCCCTCTGAAGAGCACTGTCTCAACCCGCACGGAGGGGAAAGCTGTGGTAGAAAATGGAAAGGAGTCTTTTAGTTCTAGCAGCGTTGATGTGGGAACTGCTCTGGTCAATACCTGTGTTGATGGAGATGCTTGTACTATGCCTCCATGTCCTAATCCCTCCATCTTCCCTGGATGTGAGACTTTGGAAGTGGTCGTTGCCCCCGCCTCGCCGCTAAAGCGAATGGAGGGTCTTGAAGAGGAGGGCCGTGGGCGGAGCGTTGATGCCGAGGGGCATCACTCCAACCAGGTCTCTCCCCCCGGGGCACCGCTCATCCCAGCCCAGCTCCCCTCTAGTCCAGAGGAGCTCTTGGGTTGCACTGACAAGACAGAGGTCCCCGCAGTGCTCGGAGAAGCCACCTCGCCGTGCTCTGTTCCCGGAGAGCCGAGCGCCGCAGCACCTGCCTCCCCACACAGCCCGCAGCAGAGCAAGACAGGCACCAGGACACCAGCCTCCAGAACGACATCTCTTCCATCGCTGCCTCTCTCCACGGCCTCGCCGACGTCCTTCCAGCTGCCGGCGCTCTTCAGCGGCCTGCGGGTGGTGAAGAAGGGTGCGGTCGGGGAGGACAGGGAGATGGTGTCTGAGATCAAGCAGAGGGAGAAGGACACCGATCTGGCCCTTCTCAGCCTGAAGAAGACTGTGAACAAAGCCAAGCTCTTACCTGAGCAGGCCACCGCTGCCACGGTAACCCCCGTTAAGAAACCAACCGACCCCAAGCCGGTGACGGAAACCAAAAGAAGTTTGCTCGAGCAGCTCAATCTACTGCTCAACCTCGACAGCACAGAGGGCATTATCAGCCCCGAGCAGGGGCAGGGACCTCCTTCTGATGCAAAGGAGCCCAAAAAGGAAGCTATAGCACCGGAGAACCCAAGCCTAGCTGGACTAAGGAGAACCTCAGACCTGGCCTATGAAGCCTTCAGGAATATCTTTGGCGCTAAAGTGGTAATTAAAAAGGAAACTGCAGAACCTGATGACCTCGAGGCTGTGAAGAAGAAAATTAAGAATGAGAAGGACATTCTCAAGTCTATCTTTGAGAGAGGTGGCAAGTCTCCAGGCGCGGACCCCAAAAGTCCTACTGAGGCCAATGTATGTGCTCAAGCCTCCATGCGGAATCATTTTTTTTACATCTCACAAATGCTATATAATACAATATGTTTATGTCGATATAATGGGCCTGCCTGTTAACATACAAGTCTGTGCATGCCTAGTCTCCCCTGCATCTACTTGCTTGCACTGTACTCACTGTCATTTGCCTTAAAACAGCGCTGCTGTGTAAAGATACCTGCCATGTAAAGATACACTTTTCCACCCTAGACGGAGGTCCCCACGTCCCCTACGGATAGTGAGGACAGGACCCCTGGCCGTCTCCAGGCTGTATGGCCCCCACCAAAGCCCAAGGATGAGGAGGAGAAGGTGGGACTGAAATACACAGAAGCGGGTGAGAACATTAGGCTTGTGACTAGAGACAGGTTTGTGTTTGTCTGTTGATTACAGATTAGCAGTGT
Source organism: Speoplatyrhinus poulsoni (assembly GCA_025447795.1). Taxonomy (NCBI): domain Eukaryota; kingdom Metazoa; phylum Chordata; class Actinopteri; order Percopsiformes; family Amblyopsidae; genus Speoplatyrhinus; species Speoplatyrhinus poulsoni. The sequence continues at coordinate 2,765,586 of JAOEGT010000015.1, forward strand.
TGTTCAAGGATCATACCGCACCAGTAGACAGTGACACACCTTGCAGTGATTGACATTGTTACAACATTCCATCTAAGAATACTATATTAGTTTTTTTTCCTGTGATGCCATTTGTCTCTCTCTATTACTGTATATCGAATGAGAGTCTACCTCATGCAACTGTTGCTGTGGATCAACATATAGTATGATTTTATATGTAAGCCTTATAAAGGAAGAGAATTATCGTGGTGGTTAGCCATGTTTGCCACAAATATATACACTATACAACTATGGTTTGGATGATTGAGTTACAATGAAAGGTAAAGTTTCTTAAGACACTGCTATAATACGATGTTGCCTATTAAAGCAACATTCACAGCTGTGATACAGCCGCAATATGCCCTGGATTCCCTGACGTTCTTCTCAGCCTTTCTGGAGTAGTGTGCTGGTTTTCTTGTACTGTAGTAGGCTACGTACATGCTCAGGAAAGTTGCACTTGGAGATTGAAAGGCAGAGCAAAGGTCATTGATGATGGCTACTTACATAAAACAGCATTGGACAATTTCTCACAAGCATTCAGTACTGTGCAAGTCTATCGCTACACATGTGACAATGTACAGTAGGATTTATTATTCTGCATTTCCTCTGGCCTACACAAATATTATTATACAGTCAGCATGAACACATACAATTGTTATCTCATTACTATTATATATATTATTTTTATGTGTGTAAGAACATAACGTGCATCTGTCTTAAAGCAATATCCACATATTACTTTTGTATTACTATTTACTTTAATATGTATATATTTTATTTAGAGAAAGTCCAGATATATTCAATTCAATTGTGTGCATACAATCTATCTTAGTGTATTTAATTGAACACATAATGAGTTGAGATTATGTTAGGGTTATAAATATTATTGAGATCTGATCACACTGACTGTAATGCCGTACCAGTAAACAGTGTGTTCTGATGGATTCCTTTTAGAGCACCAGGCTGCCCTCTTGCAGCTGAAAAGAGAATGCAAAGAAGAGGTAGAGAAGCTGCGGGTATGTACTGACATCAGCGTTCACGTTGAAACACGACTTGTCAAATTAGTACTTTAATACTTCTTATTGAAGACTACGGTATGTCCTTTATAAGGGTAACTTTATAAAGCCCCGTTTTTAGCAGAAAATATGCAAAGTCATTTTTGGTCTATCAATAAAACTGACAGAATTTAACTTGTATTTTATAGTTTAAATAAACATTATGATGATAGTTATATAAATATTTACATGCAGTACATATATTTATATATAATGACTATGATTAAAACTATCATTTTTTTGTTACATGTATTTATTATTTATTATTATTTTTATATATTTTTTTATCTGTTCATTCAAACAGTTTACCTTTCCAACACAAGATGGCGCTCAATCATTACGTAATCTCAAAGCCTATGGCTGACCTGCTTCTAAAGCCTAATGAATGTGAACCCAGGCAGTTTGACACCCACTTCTTGTTGATACTGTCAAGATAATCATGGGAAATGGTGTAAGCTGTAGGCTACATATCACATATACAATCTTGCATAGGTTTACATTATAATATCAAATTAAAGCTCTTGATGAGCTCTTTCTACTGGCAAAAAAGGCACAAGTGAATTCTTAATCAATTTGGAGTTATTCATTAAAAATGTAAAGATTTAAATATTGAACATACTAAGCCAGTTGGTCCCAAAAGGGCATAACTGCACTTACAGTACGTCCTTTTCACATTACCAGGCCCATGCATTCATATGAAATGGATAAAATGTTGATGCCAAAAGATGCATGTGAATTTTAAAATTGTGTTTTGAACCTCCTGTAAAATTTCTCTTACCCCCTCAAGTTATATAATACACATTCTCATAATTAGTATGTAATAATTAGTAAGTAATAATGTTTGCATGTGTAAATCTATAACAAAATACTCTACAGTAGATAAACTAGAGTATAACTGAATTATTCAGTACCAGGCTGCTTTCATATTCTTACTGATTACTCATGATGTACTGAAGGACCCGGCTCTCCAAAAACAATGCCAACTCTCCCGGTAACGTGATGAAATGAATACATTTCAGGTATGCCTTATGCAAGCCCAGCCTATGTAGCTGTAATATTATGAGTTCCAGATGTTCCAGCCTGCCCGGTTACCCGCTCCACCGTTTGATAGATGATCATTAACAAAAGGTTTACGTACGTTGTCTATCCAACATAAAGCTTAATGCATGTGTCTGCTGAAGATGGCAGTGTCTCTCTCGGGGGTCGGTTTACATTTTGTTTTCTCTATTGATCTAGATTTGAACTAATTCTTTGGCTGGATAAAAGGAACACGCTGACATCTGTACTGAGAAATGGCTCCTCTAATTTCTGTTGAACAACTGATTTATGGAAAGTGCTCTTTGAGTCCTTCAAGCCTGTTGAATCAGAATTAAGATGCTTCCTTTGTCTCTTTCTTTGACTGCTGTTATTTGTTATAGGCTGGTCGTTTTTGCTCACCCTTAAAATGAGGGGCTGGTGTTAAAACTCAAAAACATGTATTTAAACCACAGGAAAGTGGCTTAAATAAGAACGTGCCTGTTTTGCTTTCTAAACTGACCACAAGTTAACAAGGAACATGTGTCAGATTCATTGCACAACAATTTACTTTTTCCTTACAGTCTGAAATCAATACATCTCTTCAATGGGATTGTTTTTCATTGTTTGAAGTGTCTAATAAACAGGGATTATTAGATTTTAATGATGCAGTCATTTGTAACCTATGGCTGGGGAAAACAGAATTGAAGTCGGTAATAGAGCAAAGTTAACATTACACTATGAAATGTCAAGACGCCATGGTCATGTCTCATTTCAATGCAAACCATACATTGTAATGAAGGAAACCTGCATTACATTACAATATGGAGTCAGGTTGACACTGTGCTCTGGTGTGTGTGTGTGTGTGTGTGTGTGTGCAGGACGACCACGCGCTCCAGGTCTTCCAGCTGCGAGGCGAGCATGCAGTCACGGTGTCACGGCTGGAGGGTGAGCTGGCAAAGCTCCTCAGAGACCAGGGCTTGGGCGGGGGACAGGAGCGCCCTGAGCTCCGCGAGGCGGCCGTGTCCACGGAGGACGACTCGGCGCCCAAGACCTTCCGCAACGTGTGCGTGCAGACGGACAGGGAGACCTTCGTCAAGACCTCCGAGGGAGAGGCGGGGCGGCCCGTCCTTAGCCCCGGCCAGCACGTGCCCAGGAAGCTCAGCATCGCTCTGAGCCTAGGGGGCAAGGCGGAGCTCGGCCCGCCGCCCCCGCCCCCCCTGCCTGGCCTGTCAGGGGCACCCCCACCCCCACCTCCACCCCCACCTCCCCCGTTACCAGGCAGCATGGGAGTGCCTCCACCTCCTCCTCCACCACCACCTCCTCCCCCCGGCTGTGGCCCACCTCGGCCGCCCCCCGCCCCGCCTGGAGCCGGCCCACCTCCTCCCCCTCCTCCTCCTCCTCCCCCGGGCTGTGTCGCGCTCCCTCCTCCTCCTCCCCCGGGCTGCGGCGCGCCCCCCCCTCCACCCATGGGGGGCTTCTTCAGCTTCGGCCAGAATGCGGAGAAGGCGCCGCGGAAACCCGCCATCGAGCCGGCCTGCCCCATGAAGCCTCTGTACTGGACCAGGATCCAGATCCAGGTCAACAAGTATGTCCCTCCCCCCCCTCGCTGCTCCCCCACTACCTCAGCCTGTAGGGGCGCTGCCCCTCCACCCACTGATAGAACACACACGAGCCACAGTGCGCTACATACAGTAGTCTAGGTCAGGATGCTCTGTACAGTCGATTATCCAGCCCGTTTACAGTGGCTGCGGTTGGCTCTGGATGCCAGGCCAGCTTTATGGCCTTGTATTTCCAGTGGGGGAACGTTGAGATTGAGGTTTTCTCTCTCTCTCTCTCTCTCTCTCTCTCTCTCACCATGGCCAGTTCTGGAGGACCGACTTACTAGGCCGCAGCCGTTTCATGTGAGCTATAAATTTTACAGTAAAGGGGGTAAGTTAAGGGGGCATTGAATAGGTCAGATGTTTAACTAAAGCTGGATCAAGGGTGTGATCTGTGTTAATGGTGTAGGGCTTGAATTATTGGGGGGAGAAGCACTGTAAGTCTTGACGTGATGCCAAAACTGTGAGCTCAAACACAAAGTACAGTTAGAGCTCGATGCTGCAGATGCAATATAATATAATGGGAACAGACTTTGAATTGGGATTCACATTCAATTAAAGGCACTTCATGGCCAATTCATTGGATGTTTGTTGTGGAAAGCGTTTTGTAGGGTTTCATATGTATTTTCGTTTTCCATCCATTTATTTATTTATTCATTTATTGATTTATTTATTTTGCCTCTGTCTCGCTGAATAGAGAGAAATTGAAGGAAGCACTTTAGGACTGTGTAATTTAATCCATGTGGAAAGTCTTTTGGCTTCCTGAGATAAATAGTTTGATCACCACCAATAAGAAGACAACAGCCAGGAGCAAATTCTGTAGAAACACTTGATCTTGACTCTAATTGAGTTACTGGCATTGCAGTTGATTGTTCTGGTATTCAATAACAAGCTTGCCAACATTTGTGTTGTGATGTTGAGTCCAGATCCTCTCTTCTGTTGTCAAAATGGCTAAACCGGGAGAGGGACCTGCCAAAGTCTGACCTCATGACTTGGCACTCGAGAGAGGTCCATGACTTCAGACATAAACAGAGAATCATAAGATGTAGTGTGGAAATACAACTGGGATGTCTTCAGGAACAAGACGCCTTTGATCTTTTTAACTGACCTTGTTTTATTTAGATCCTATTCCTAGTGCATGATCAATTAACCAACATTGTAACAACATTACATTTTAGTAATAGATGGGGAAACATTTTAATCTATTTCAGTTGCCCTGTTTAGGTTCATATTATCTTTTTGTACACTAATACCTTAGTTCTTAGTTATGTTTTATAGTCTAATGAATCCCCTTATGTGAGAACCATTTTATAATCTAACAGTGGTGGTTATTATGACACTGTCCGAGACCATCAGGTTATGGCTTAAAACATTTGAATAGAAATTGAGTAATACTGACTCATATTTCCCTTACAAACACCCTACAAGGTTGGAGACACATGTTCTTTAACCATTGTTAGAGGAGAGGAGCAGGTTAGATGCCTTAGACAGTTGCCTTGTTTTTGGTTTGGTAAACAGAAAAGGGGGAAATGTAGCACAGCTGAGATGAACTCTGAGATCCTCCTGACACCATCTCTTCCTGCTGCTGCTGTTTGCTTATTCTGTGTTGCTCAGCAACCACTGAAACACAACATTACCTCCAATAGTCCCCTTCGTTTGCTGAAAATAATATTTTATAGAAATGCACAGCTAAATCATATTCATCCTATCACTTATGGAACAGTGTTATTTGTTATTCCCCATGCCACGGCTCATAAATAGTGAGCTTTTTTAATAAATATTTCTGTGACGTTTCACCTTGCCAAATTGTTGTCATACAACAAAATGGAAAATTGAAATAAACAATGGACTTCGTGGATAAACATCAAATAAACTTCCAGAAATAGACTACTAGACAATTTGTTTATCCCGAGCGGAGGACAAATTGTACATGAATCTGCGCAAGCTGTTTCCACTTTTCCCGACCATGTCAACTGTAAACTGCTCTCATCACTGCCGTTAGCAGACTATTGTCTACTAACTACTAGTCGTGGGCAGTGATGCATACTGTAGCTTTGTGTTGAAATCCACAGTGACATATTGATCTTCAATCTTCTTTCCAGTAACAACACTCTGTGGGGTTCACTGCAAGAGCCAGACATAGTCAACGCAAAGGAGTTTGAGGATCTCTTTTCCAAGGCCACGCCACAGCCGAAGAAGAAGCCACTGTCTGATACATACGAGAAGAAAGCCAGAACCAAGAAGGTACAGTTGGTTGGGCTGTTCTCTTTCTAGGTGGACATTTGAAATGAATTGGGAAAGTGTTTCAGGAAGGAGTCGATCCAGTGACTGTGTTGATGGTCATCTGTTCATCCCATCAGTTTTATTGCCTGTTAAATTCACTCTGGAGTCATGATAAAGTAATGAACCTTTTTGTTTTGTTTTGTTTTGTTACACATTAACATTTTTATACTTCGATCCCCCACTCCCCCCCCCAACCCCCCCATCCCCCTGCTAGTCCAGACACACTTGTGGAAGTCAAGTCCAATGCTGCAGCAGTGCATTTTCCCTCCAGCCAGGGCTGAATCAGCGATCTGGCTGCCCTGTGGTCTTTAATGTGGCGTCCAAGCAGTTAAAAATCGGCCACTGGCCCAGACTCTGTCTCTGTCCAAATCCATACAATCCTTAGTCCCCTATATTCTGATCAATTTGTTAAGGCTCCAGTCCACTCTGGTGGCCCAGCGGGAGACTGTGTGTGTGTGTGTGTGTGTGTGTGTGTGTGTGTGTGCGTGTGCGTGTGTGTGTGCGCACATGCGCGCGTGTGTGTGTGTGTGCGTGTCCTTTGTCTGTATCCCTTGAACTCTCCATCCAGTCTGGTTACCCTGAAGCTGCAACCAAAGTCCAAAATCTGATCCAACTCAGATAGCCGCAACGAGACACCAGTCCCGGCAGCAGTCAGCCTTACATCAACCAATAAAATGGCTTGACCCCTCTAGAGCTAACAGGACACAAGTGAAAAGTGGCTAAACTAAACAGCCCTGCTCTCTGTATCACTCTACTGTATTTGTCACAGCTTTTGTTAGTCTCTTGTCTATATGTGACAGGTTGCATCATGATCTTTGTTGCCAGGCTGGCTTGTGCATGGTGAGAATAATAGACTCCTGAATAACATCGCATTACAATGAGCAGCCGTAACTCGCCAGCACTGTGATTACGAAAAGGAAAAGGTTACGTGAACGTAAATATGCAAAGCCGTGCTTGTTTCCGGACCTATTAGAGGCTCAACTCGCCCTCCAAATATTGTGAAAAAGAGGAGTGACTGTTTACCTCTTCAACTTTTATCCTTAAAAGCCAACACTCCCCAAGGGGGAACAGTGATCTGAATCACCAAGTGATGATAGCCCTTTCCAGAAATGTATCCGGTTGACCGGGAGTGGAGAAGTGAAGTTGAAAAGGTGAAAGTGAGACAGAACAGAAATAGAGCAGCAATATGACGAGTAATAATGTCCACTGAGAGGAGGGGAGGGGGAGTCGGAGGACGATTCAGGGCTACATGTCGAGGAGACGACAAGGCCTGTCTTACTGTCTTACCTTGCACTGTAATATCTGACTAGCCAGCAGTCTCTCTACCAATACTAGCACCCCCCATGAAAACCTGCATATCTGTGTTTTTGCTAACGAGAGCCTAGCTTCACTTGATGCACAATGTGTGTAGAGTGGTAAGACTTTTTGCGGGTTTGTTTCTCACGCGGGCCTGTGAGCGCCTGCGTACGTTCGTGCCTGCGTGCGTGAGCGCCTGCGTGCACCAGCGCGGCGACATGGCGGCCTGTCAGAAGTTCTTATAAGCCCTCGCTCACAAAGTGTTGCCAGATTGCGTCGCCTGCCGCATCCCTGGATGCGAGGTGAAGAGAATGGAATGTGTGTGTGTGGATATTATGTATATGAGCCCCACAACTCTACACCCCATGGTTTGAAAAGGGGAGGGGAGGGGCTGATGCCTACATAAATGAGTTAATCTTTATCATGTGTACCATCCAAAGGAAAAGTCAAGCCCCTGTTTACACGGCTGCCTTCTTGCCATGTGCTGATTAGCATATCAAAGCAGAGGAGATGACAGGAGAGAGAGAGAGAGTTCCCCTCTCCACCAAATGCCCGCGCCGGGGCGGACCGGGGGCATAATTGCTGGCATGTGGCTCTCCGCTCCTCCGCGGGCTGACAGTCCACAGAGAATGGGCATATGTGTAAGGGAAGGGGGGGGGGGGTTGTCATGCGTGTCTGTGCATTCGGAGAGGTAGGAAGAGGAGGTGGGGGTAGAGAGGAATGGATGGAAGGCATAGGAGAGGTGAGGAGACATGAGGGATGTACGGTAGACACAAACACATTTCTTCCCATTCACACGCGGCTTCCCGCATGCTCAGTGAACCTGAAACAGCAGCTTCTTCTGCCCACATAAATCAAGTCTGTGTCAAGTTTACACATCGCATATCTCCTTAAACAAACAGCTGCTTAAAATGGGTTAGAATCTGGTGCTGTGGGAATGGCTTATGCTAACAATGGCGCTGGGTTTATTAAAGGCATATTTGAGGGGCTGGCTCTGACGTGGGAGCGTGGGCGTAAGATTAACACTGCGTGCTTATTGTATCATAGGGGGTTATTGATGAGAAGTCCCTGTCAGTTTGCCAGCATCTTATTTTGGGGAAGATGGACCACGAGACAAAACAGGTTTGTCACAGTGCGAGCCAGTTGGTCAGCTCTGTGGCTGTGTAAACTATCAAGCTCTGCTCTGAAATCAGGCCCCTTTACGGAAAACCAAACACCTGCTGCACCTCAAACCACTGACAGCACTATTGTGTGTATTCTTATATCATCTTGCTTTCTTACTGTCTGTGGCTTTTGCTTTCCCATATCACTTTCTTTTTAGTCGTGTTTAGTTTTTCCCGTCTCTAATTTCAGTGTAGGTCTCAGCCTCTTCTTTTCGCCAGCACTACAGTAGGTCACATAAGCAACTCTGTGCTGAACGTCGGATACATACCCCTGTAAGCTCGACATGCGACTCAATTTACTCAAAAACAATTTTCAGTGTAGCATTTTTAGTTTTTATTTCAAATCCGTTTGAGAGAACAGCTGCAGTTGGTCTGTCGTCCACAGGGGAGAGCTGTGTTCTCTCACTGCCTTACCTGCCTGGCCTCAGCATCAGCATCCTACAAAGCGCTGCCCCCTGTCCATGTTTGAAAGCCAGCATCCAGCACCAAGTTGTCTTTTCTCATTACGTTAACTGTTTGGTCTAATTGGACTGTTCTGGAGCCACAGCAAGCGGGAAAGGTTTCATGAGACACTTTTAGTGTGGCCCGTCTAAAGTGGTTTTAATTAGAGGTGTTGGGGAAGCCGTGTGCTCTGGCCAGTCTTTCTTATGTCCCCATAGTGGGAGATCACCAGCGCTGCAGGTAATAGAGCTGTGGAAGCAGCATGGCACCCACTAACGCTCTGTAATGCAATACCCACTTCTAAGGCTTCTGCTTTGCAGTCCTCGCTGGACAGCTCAGTAGCCGGCCACACCATAAGACCTAATGAAGAAGCCTGACACATTAACTTTTAGAGCAGGGCTTTGCCTTGCCAAAACTCTCTTTGGCTTTATGGCTAATTCAGTCATTTGTAATTGTGACCATGTGTAGACACAATTACAAATCCTGTGAATTTATAGTTTGTTTTCAAAGCCCTGCTTCGTTTTCACCTTGCTCTTCTAGACTGTCCTTTTATGGTGCCACTGTTGCCTTTGTACTTTCGCCACGACATGATATTTTTTGATTATATTGATTGATTATATTACACATGCTCGCCGAGGAGCAAGGTCCTTGACTCATGTAACCCGACCAATATTTGTTTTTGTTTTTTGTCAGGGTGATGGGTTGGGATGACATGTTAACAGCATGTAGTCTGGTCTTTAATGGTTTTTAGAGGATTCACAGAGGGAATTTACTGCACTTTGTTCCCTTCAACATCCATCAGATACTCTTCTAGCCCGAGATGCAACTTAGGTATGCTTCACCCTGGCTCCTTAGAGCAGACATATCTTCAGAATGCAGTCTTGTTTTCACTTGTTTGCTTTGCCTATCAGTCGTTGCAGTTACATGAAAGACAGAGTAAGGATTTAATTCTGATTTCTGATACGATAGAAACACAACTTGTGGTCATTTGTTTCAGCGGTTTCACTGGTACTTGCAGATGTCCAGTGGATTAAATTGAAATAATGTTTTTTTTTTGCCAAAAACTAATCTACTTAATAGTCCAAACAGTTTGTCGGATTTCTTTGTTTGCTTTTTCAATCTCTCTATCTAGATTATCAAATTGTTGGATGGGAAGCGTTCCCAGACGGTGGGCATCCTGATTTCCAGCCTGCATTTGGAAATGAAAGACATACAGCATGGTGAGAAAACCTTTCTGATTCTTAGAAGACCTGTCTGGCATTGTGCGCACACTCAGATATCATTCTGATCTTTTATGAAGCAGCTCTAATTTAGATTAAACAGTAATAAACTTAATTTACAGTGCAAATTAGCTATGACTCTTGATGAAACACAGATGAGGTGATATGGCACTATGGCCTGCAGCAGAACATTATTTTCTGCCTCTCTGACAGCTACTAATTTGTAACTACATCCCTATTTTCTGAAACTTGTGCTCGGAGTGGAACATGGACACTTTTCCAGGTTTCACTTGTGGGAAAGGAAATGCCCCAATTTGTCAAAATGTGACACTGGAATAAAATCTATCTCTCAGTGTTTTAGTGTCAGTCTGGCTACGATCCCGTCGGCGCTGGTTAAAATCAAACTGCAATCTCCCTCAGAACAGCAACAGTGGAAGAATTGCATGGAATGAGTGTGTGTGTGTGTGTGTGTGTGTGTGTGTGTGTGTGTGTGTGTGTGTGTGTGTGTGTGTGTGATTGTGTGAGTGTGTGTGGAAAATGCAGACAGATAAAAGTGTGTGTATGCGACTAAGCCTATAATAATCTGGTTGGGGACAGTGTGTGTGGGCCAGGTCTTGGTCAGAGCCTGGGACCGTGGCAGAGAGCGGCTGCCGCCTGCTAGTCTGAGCATGAGACCAGGCGATCTGTTTATTGTAGCCACTGACGGTTTCCACAAGCCTAATGGGAGCGACACCCCGTTAATGATGTGTGCACATATAAATCCACCTTCCACGGCGCGCGGACACTGCGCTATACCGCATTTAATAAAGCGAAGACGGAGAAAGAGTGAGAGAGAAGAAATAAACGTACGCCTGTTGGAACTCTGTGGGAAGACTGCGCGACCTGGTGTTGTCGCTCCACTCTTCCCACTACAGCGGTGTCGGTGCGTGGCGGCGTCAGAGCGTTTCTTCCGCCGCTCTCCGCTAGCGCGTGGCGCTAGCTAGCGCCTTAACAGCAGGCGGTGTAGGTGAAATGGACTGTTTGAATGTGACAACGAAGCACAGCGTCTTAATAAGCGCTGCTAAGGGGCCCCGGGGTCCCCCAGACTCGCCTGCCTGCTCTTTGTTGCCAAATGAAAAGGACATGGGACATGTAATGTAATTAGAGCTCCAGGGAAGGAGAGAGGGTGGGCCGGGGAAGGTGGAGGAGTTAGTGGGGGACTGCACCCACCCCAGTGACTAGGGGACCAAGAGCCACCATGGTTCAGGGGCTAAGGAGAGGGGGTGGGGGGCCCCCACATTTCCCTTCACCGCTAGCGAACGCACACACACTCCGACACATTCATACGCTCACACACGTGCTCGTGTGACCGGCTCTAATCACACGCACACACGCACGCACACACACACACACCCATGTTGATGAGTGAAAAGTGTAAGGAGAGGGTGTGAGGCGGTGGGCAGGCAGGCTTTGATCTCTCGGTGTGGAGAGATATCCGGCCCCCCCCTGTCCTACTTCGGATCAGAGCACAACCCCTTCCCCACCACACACACACACACACACACCCTTTAGTGTGTGATTGACGGCTGCACGGCTGAGGGACTAAATAATCCACTCTAATAAGATGTAGGAAATGGACCTCCAGCGCTCATTCTGGCCCAGACCACATGGACTGATAGCCAGGGCCCGCCCCTCTGCACTGAAAAGAGTGGGGTAATTCAGTTGTGTTATTTGGAGGCATATAGAGAGCCTAAGTCACTTTCGCATTATGGGACCTTAGTTTGGGAAAAATATGTATGTTGTCAACGGCAAGTTGATTTAGATTTTTTTATTGATTTGATTTGATTTGATTTTGAGTTTGTTTATTTAAAAGATATGTGTTCAAGTCAAGAACATTGCAGTTTGTTGTAAAATGATAAAGTAATCTTTAGTTTAGTGTGTAACTGCTCAGTGAACTACAGCTTTCGGCTTGTGGATTGTCGCATGAAAACGTCAGGACGTCATTTACGCGATAAGGGGTTTGCGGTCGGCAAGTGGGGCAGTGTAAGAGCAGGCTGATAGGTGATCAAGAACTCGCTGGTTTGAACCCCGCCAACTCCTCATGAAGTGTCGAGGTGCCCTTGAGCAAGACACCTAACCCTAACTGTTTCCGGTGGTCAGGTGTCTCCTTGCATGGCTGATATCGCCATCGGTGAATGAATGGATGAATGTGAGGCAAATAATGTAAAGCGCTTTGGATGAAAGTGCTGTATAAATGCAGTCCATTTACCATTAGTATTATTAATTACATATTTTCACAGTCTTATACTTAAATGTACGACAAACTGAGACTTTCTTGACTCGAATATTTTTATTTTATAGAGTCAAACATCATGTTAACTTCGTGTCACAAAGCAAACGGGATCCAAAAATAATTTGACTACTGTTGACTACCATACATCTTTTTATGTCCCATAATGTGGAAGTGACTTAGGCTCTCTATTGTTTTGGGAGAGTTCGTCCAGCTCTTTGTCCCTGCGTACTGTACATTCTAGGCATACCTTTGTCTGCTGTTAATAACAGCTACGATTGGTCAGAGATGCTCTGTTAGCCTTTCAGTGCTGGTTTGTCAACACTTGGTGACTAACACGAGAGCAGTTGGTGGGGTTAGCAGCTGACGGCAGCCAGACCACTGTCAGCTGATGTAGGAACGCCGGAGCCATCCCTCCCATCTTTCTCCCCCCACCCTTTCCCTTTACCGTGAACCCATAACACCTCTCTCTCTCACTCTCTCTCTCTCTCTCTCTCTCTCTCTCTCTCTCTTTCTGACACAGAGCAGGAGTCACTTTCTGTTTTTTTCTGCTTGCCGCTACATGGTAACCTCCTCGCACCATGTCCCCCACCCCCTCGCTCCCGATTAACTAAATTTAAGGAATTAAGGTTGACTGTTGACTCTCCAGAAATTAGTTGTCGCCTTTTTACAGTACTTTCTCTACATTCACTCCACCCCCCTCCCCAATCTTAGTAGGAGAGGCCCTCAGGTTCTTGGAAGATCATTCGTAATCTCTAGAGTCGACGTTTGTCTGGATTATCTTGACCACAATTGTTATATTTCCCACTTTGACATTTCAATTACATTGTAACTGAATAATGGAGGCTGGTGAGTAGTTTTGGTTAGGTTTGTTAAGGTATGATGCAGTGTGAAGGCGATGGAAAAAGTTAAACATTGCATTCACATTTGGTTTGGCCTAGAGTCTCTGCTAAACTGTGCAATTCTTTGCTTTAAGGAATCATGTGTTTTGTCAGTTATTAGTAATACTTAGCCACAGCATCTCTTCTTGCCATTACACCCTTTCAAGACTTTTCAGACTTCCACAAATATCACTAATTCTTACCTAATATATTAGAAATGTACACGTCTGTTTTGAGTTTACATGTCTAATTATTCTAGTTTATTCCCTAAACTTGGCTGCGTCTGAAAGGCAGAACTACTGGGCCAAGACGTTATCGACGTTTATAGACGTTTACTAGGCTGAATGTTTATGATTGTTGTCTTTACTGTTCCAGCTGTGCTGACAGTGGACAACTCTGTGGTGGATTTGGAGACCATTGAGGCACTATATGAAAATGTAAGTAATCAGAAGAGGCCTATAAACACACCTGATACTGCGAGAAAAACTGGAGCAGCCAATTCATTTTTTTATTGCTATAAACAATTTAATATATAGGCTCTTGGTCTAAAGCAGAAAATATCCAGTAATACCTGCTTCTTGCACCATAAATGCAAAAAGTATGCTTATATCTTTTCATGCACCATGCAATGTCAAGTTGTGTGTCATTCCAGAGGGCCACCAGTGATGAGCTTGAGAAAATAAAGAAGCATTATGAGACGTCCAAAGAGGATGAAGTCAAGCTGCTGGACAAACCTGAGCAGTAAGAACATTTATTTAAACATGTAAACATATACGGTATTATGACATTTATCTTAATACGGAACATACTCAGTTAGCTAGTGATTATGAGATGATGTTAATATGCAATTTATAATAACCTTTTAGCCTTTTCTCATAAGTACTGCTGATATCTTTCCAGGTACAGTATATATGGTCACCATAGTGTAGAAACCACACACTATTTGCAAAAACCTCATATATGCAAAAAGAAAATTTCAGGAAGATCGAACAAATGGTCTTGCTTCTAAAGTAATGCATAAAACATGCAAAAAAAGTATTTTAGATACGTTTCAACACATATTGAATTGCTATTCACAGTAAAAGTATTGTTTGGACTCCTTAATCTAATATAAATGTAAATATATTTACTGTGGAGCTGGCAGTGGCAAAGGCCACACACAGTACTGTGAACCCGACAACAGTTCACTTCAGGCGGATAGAGCGTCTGTGGTTTTATAATCTTCTTCTATTGGTGGATTTGCTTGCTAATTGGAGCAGATTTCACCACCCAAAGTCATTTTATAGTATATTGAAAGATGAGGATGTGTGTGTGTGTGTGTGTGTGTGTGTGTGTAATTTTAGTCGTCAAGAAGTATTTATTGTGACTATTTTAAGTTATATCCTTAAGTTATATCCTTCCCACAGAGGTGTAGTGGACTCTTCTCAGGAAACATGTTCAAATATCCTTACATGTCAGGTTCACATAGTCCCCCATAGTGTCGGGGGTTAAGCAGCGCTGGCCCCGGTTAATGAGGCCCTGTTAGGCTGGTCTCTGCCTGTTTCCATGTTTGACCAAGCCTGTCGCTGCCTCTTCCCACCCCTCCCTGGGTGTGCCTCCACCAGCGGGGCCTAATCACACAGGATGTTCCCACTCCGCTCCCCTCCGACACACCACTGTTTACACCACGTCGTGCCGCATCAGGCCAGAGCTACCTTTGATCACTCGCAGCGCGCCGCTCGCTCGCTGCTCTTCGCTCGTTGCGTGAACCTCCCATCCCCCCTTCCCTCCCCCGGACCTTTCAAACACGGCCAGGCAGGCAGCGCCGCTCATGGCTATCAGCGGGTCTCGGGGTCACCCCGGCAGCAGCAACACTGAGATCAGCCTCAGCCTCAGCCGCCGTTGCCGAGCGGGGAAGTGCAGCCTGCCAAGGAACCCAAAATAGTTCTTCCTGCTGGACATTTTGTTTAATCCTGTCATAACACATCGCGCCCCTGTCCCCCCTCACTCCACGCCTCCCTCCCTCCACCCGGTTCTCCAGGTTTCTGTACGAGCTCTCCCAGATCCCAGACTTCGAGGGCCGGGCCCACTGCATCATCTTCCGGTCTGTCTTCACGGACAGCATCGCATCCGTCCGTGGCAAGGTGGAGATCATCTCCAATGTCTGCAAAGTGAGACCACCGCCACGCCAAAAACACCCACCAACAAGCAGGATGGTTTCTCACCGTCTAAACACTGAGCTGATGTAGTCTGTGTGTGTGTGTCTTTACCAAGGAGCTTCTGGGGAACAACAGCGTTCGGGAGGTGATGGCTGTGGTCCTGGCATTTGGGAACTACATGAATGGAGGCAACAGGACCAGAGGCCAGGCCGACGGCTTTGCACTGGACATCCTCCCCAAACTGAAGGACGTCAAGAGCAGGGTAACCACAAGACCCACCCATATAATAGAAACTCCTCCTTTGTACCTTTGTGAACCAAAGTATTCAGTTGATAATAGGAGATAAATGTGCTGTATGTAACAACAACAACCATTCAGTTGTAGTTTTCCTCTACTTGTTCTGCCAGGTGGTTCTTTAAAGGCTACTCTTTATTTGAGTTGTGGATGAAATGTTGTTATTGCAATTTAATGTGTAATGTGGCCAATAAACTATACTCCATCCTTTTATTAACAGTTATTTCTTTCTCAGGATAATCGTATCAGCCTTGTGGATTATGTGGTGTCATACTACTTGCGCAATCTAGATCAGGTATCCTTAAATGGACACATTTATCTTCTTTAATTATGAGCTTTCCCAGCATATGTGACTGAATGAATGAATGCATCTGTGTTTCTTTGTATTTCTCTGTACTTTATTGTAGCATGCAGGGACAGACAAAAGTGTGTTTCCACTACCCGAGCCTCAGGACCTTTTCCTGGCTGCGCAGGTTAAGTTTGAAGACCTCACCAAGGATATCAGGAAGATGAAAAGGGATCTAACTGGTAAGATTTGACCTTTTGTTGAGGTTTTTATTAATAATCCTTATTTGATATGAAGGGTACATGTCTGGGTCATCTGAAGACCTCAGTGTTTTTGGCTTCAGTGTAAATCCATCCACGTGATTATATATGCTGTCTTTCTTCACCGGAGCAATTAAATGTAAATGTTAATCGCATGTGCTCTTCCTGCACTCTTCAGAAAGATGTCTGGGTGTATTCGGGGCCTAGGGTGGCCTGAGGCACCTTCTCCCAGTTTCCAGACATTGTGTCATGCCTTAACAGCCGTATCATCATAACACCACAACCTCACCCCCCTCCCACAACATTTTACGACAGACGAAAGGAGCGTTCTAGGAGTATCTTCATGCGATCCGGGATCAGAGCACTTAAAGTGGAACAAAAAACACGAATTTCTCTCCCTTGACGAGATATCAGGGCGGACCGCTGGTGCCTGAACGGACAGTAGTGGGGTCAGTCTTTAGCGCTAACGGCACTGTCCACCAAGGTAGCAAGCAACCGCCCTCGTGGGTGAGACAGCCAGTCTGTTAAGACTCGACCAGGGCCACGCGGGGGTTAAAGGCGGTGCCCTCCAGCGCCCTCGGTGTCTGTCGTTATTTAAATCAACCAATAATAAGGCATATGAAAGCAATTAGATATGCTCGGCAACTCTCCCCTCTGTGTTTTTTTTTTTTTTTCGATCGCTGTTAAAGCCGCTCCTCTCTGACCTGGGGGAAAAATACAAAGGGCCTGCTAAAGTACCCCAGACCCACCTCAAGCTGTCACTCATTTATTAGGAAAAATGGACGACTTGAAGACAATAAATGCAACACGAGGGCCCTCGTATTTGATCTCTACTGCAGCAAAGTCTGCAACTCCTCCGGGGTATTAGAAGTACAGGGAGAGCATTGGATTGTGGGTGTTTGATGAGCTCCACCTATGACTCCCACCATTTTTATCCTCTCCGCCAGTCGCCGGGAATAAATATTTATGCTGGGCTATTATAAACCAGCCTAAAGAAAGCAACTGGTCCTAATTATAACCTTGGAGTAGATCACATCCACCGCTCTGGAGGGCGTGTGAGCGGGCTATCGCAGAGCCACGCTTCACTCAACTCGCTCAACGTTTGAGCACGGAAGGGTTTGCTGGGCGACGATGTGAGTGGAGACTGTGGTGTTTAGATGTGTCTCGCCCCCAGCAATAGGTCAGAGGTCAGGACACTCACTGCTCTCACTTAGCACCATCCATGTAGCAACTGTGTGTGTGTGTGTGTGTGTGTGTGTGTGCTCATGCACATACTCAGGCAATGTAACTGCATTGGTGTGTGTGTGTATGTGTGTGTTTTTATATTTACAAGCATGTCACATTTGTGCGTGCGTACACTTTATCAGCAGGATAACTGTGCGCGCGCACGTGTGTGTACAAGACCGTCTGTCTCTCTCTATCTCTGTCTGTGTGTGCGTGCATGCATGCATGCATGTGTGTGTGTGTGTGTGTGTGTGTGTGTGTGTGTGTGTGTGTCTAGTCTGAAGGCGATGCTCAGTTGCAGGTCAGACTCCCGCCCGCCTGGCTGCCCTCTCCTTCACTGGTTTGTGCAGAAACATGATCCTCTTTTGATGGGGCTTCCTGTTTGGGGAGAGGGTGATGACCTCTCTTTCTCTCTCTCTCTCTCTCTCTCTCTCTCTCTCTCTCTCTCTCTCTCTCTCCCTCCCTCCCTCCCTCGACTCCTCTTGAGGGGAGAGGGATGAGCGGGAGGCCAGTAGGTTTCAAGCCTACTGTAGGATGCAAAGAGTCAGCTCCCAGAGAGATAAGGATCTGTTTCACGTGCGGGCTTAACAGTGAACTCCAAACTACCGTAAAATACTTTATAGAAGTCACTACAAAATGTCGGTTTGTTTTACCAGTAAATTGCAATAATATAATTTTTGTTAGTTGTTGTATTTTTCTTCATGGAAGCAGTACTGTATTGCTGGAGGTTTTAGAGGACTATGTTCATTCTGTGCACCTAAACCTTTAATAATGGGCTGGGCGGTGAGGCGTGGATGCTACTGAATGGAATAGTATCAAATAAAAAGGAACAGTCAGAGCTCATTTGCTACTCAGGGGAGTTTAGTGTTTCACAGAAGGCCTGGACTAGGTTAGGCATTCGTCACCGTGGCAAATCAGACAGTGTCTTTACTTTAAATGGCCTCTAATGTCACGTCCAGGCAGGGCCTTTAGCCTGAAGTCCATTTTACGACGAAGGCTCCGCTTGGGATGTGTGGAATTGGAAGTGTTGCCGAGTGCACCTCAGCTTTCACCTTGTCTAGCGTGACAAACTACCTAGAAGCCTCTTACTCTCGCTAGCAATGCTTGTGCATTTGAATTAAATGTATGTCATGATAGATCATAATAATGGGTCTTAATTGCTATTTTATTGTACATATGCTGCTGTGCTAAACACAATTATACTTTAATCGATGTCTGTACGTATTTTACAATTCAAGGCACAATAGTCTTCTTCCTAACACAAAATAAATGGTGTGTGATGGTGGTATTTTAGTACTAATACAGTTGTAGGATTTATGCTATATACTGTAGTCTCACATCATTTCAATCCAGAGGCGTTATGATGTTCCTTGCTCTACCGTGAGCACACATTATCCTCACATATTAATCCTGGCTGATATCCCCAGCTGTCAGTGCAGCCTTCCACAGCACCTTGTAGGAGTGCTACAGGTGTTTGGGCCTGCAGTGATAAAGGCTGATTTATGGCTGCTGCAAAGAGGAGAGGGCATCTTACCTTTCCTCAGTATGGCTAGCTTTCCCGAGCGGAGAATAGCGGGCTAAGAGGAGCGCCGGGGTCTGACAGTCCACTGGGACTGTATATAATTGGAGATTAGTGAGTGAATTCCACTGATGGAAATGATTCACATGCCAGGTATAAATAACAATGATATGCCAGGACCAGATAACGGCAAGGGTTTAACCTTTGATGGAAGGGCAAAGAGACAGTTAGAGATTTCCAAAACACTTTCAGAAAGTGATGTTTTTTAACCAAGGGCCAAGGAGCATTCACACAGGGCTTAAGGCTGCTCCAAATATTTCTAACAATCGTAACTATAATTTAATGAATTGAAACCTCTGAATCATCAGAGGTTACCTACAAATCTTACAACTGGTGACCCAGCATCTAGTATTGGGTCTTTGAGGCATATTTGTTTCACACTTTACAACCCATGTTGTACTAAATTTTTAGTTATTAAACAGTTATACTACAGATACAACAGTTTGTCTCTTTTTTGTTTTTGTTCCCATTCCCTTTCACACACTGTTTTCATTATTGGCAATGAAGTACAATATTCAGTGAAATATAAAACATTTATAACATTTATAATTTTTACATTTAAAAAAAAAAAAAAAAAAAACATGGAATCTTATTTTTACAAATAGGGTCCAAACCACAGTTTGTATGCGGTTTCAAATACAATTCAAATCAGACCAGATCAAGCAAATAATTTCTGAAAAATGTGTTACAGTCTGAATGAAATCAGATTTCAATAGGCCTTTTCACAGTCAAAGTTGCAACAACTAAATAGATACACTTCCTGAACACAGATATCCCATCACTTACAAATAACAATGTGGAATTGTCTGCAGTGTGAACATGGCCCATGCATGTGTCCTTGCAAGGGGGAGTTGTAGCAGCATTTTATAAGGCAGAAACATTCATCAATCAGCTATATGGGAGTGTGGTGCGCCGCAGGTTCGCCAGCCAAAGCTTGCCTAAAATGTTTTCCACGGCCCACACTACAATGTTGCATTGTCTCTGTGTGTTGTGACGCCCTGGTAACTCTAGCGAAGACAGTTTGTTACTTTGGTGAAACGTCACGTATGTTGACATCAAAGTCACTCATTCAGCGAACCAGACTTATTTTTATGCATGGTCTGCTCTGCACTCTGTTTACATCCCTTTGCCTACATGCATTGCCATAGTTGCTGGGTTTGGGTTTCATATAAATGCAAGATTCTGGCTAGCCCACACCGTTAACATTCAAAGAAGATGAATTGTAAGGGTATATTCCCATAGACGTCAAGCTACATATGTGCTTAGAACTGTCGTCACTGAATCCTCCCCGCTACGCTGTGGCCCAAATCTGACTCTTGCTGCAGTGCTCCACACAACTCAGAGTATTACATGTATATGTGTCTGTCATTGAATTAAAAGCCCATGAAGTAACTGGTGAGAATTATTTCCCATAGAGATGACTTTATTGTCATTCTGTCAGAGTATGCAACTTTCAGAGTGTAAAACAGACGAAACATCAGCATCTGACCCAGAAAAAGTAAGATTAAGTGTGAGAGATAGAAGTTATAATCAGAAATGCAGAATTACTGTAAATGTATTACAGTATGGCTAATAATAAATATTAAGTAAAATCCACATAACAGATTAGATATGTCTAATATTATTCAATAAAAAACGGAGGATATGGAGGCACTTATGAGAACTGCGCAAGCTCTTTTGTAGAAGCTAAACAAACATAGGATATACAGGCAGACCCATCCATCAGTTAACTTCAGCACCCTAGTGGAGTTCACTAAGGAGAATGCCCGCTGTGATTCTAATCGGGGTGGTTCCATGTTATTAGATGACTACACAGGAAACCTTGATAAGTCACAGCAGAACATTTAGACAGGTTCACTATGCATTATTGGGGAAAAAATCTTTCCCACAAGTTCTCATGTTCAAGACGACTATAAATGATAGTTTAGGTGATCCTGCAATGGCCTGAATTCAAAATATGTACAGCCTTTAAGAGCAATTTTAGAGCTTTCTCTCTCTCTGTTCCTGGTTTCTCTTGACTTTTTGCAGACATTTGTGAGGCCGGTTGGGTGAAGGAGGCACCGATTAAGGCTTGCTGGTTCATTAAAAACAACAGCACGGCTTTATTTGT
>JAOEGT010000015.1:2795461-2813199 GCA_025447795.1 Speoplatyrhinus poulsoni
ACTGGTAACACAAAATTGCATGAGTCTATTAAATAATACATAATTATATATATATATATATATATATATATATATATATATATATATAATTAAATATAAATAATTTTTGTATACCTATTGAATTACATAAATATATTCGTTGCATTAATCACATACATTTATGAAGACATTGACACTATATATCAATCTTCTTGTGCCACTTGGTCATTTTAAATCATGCGATTGATTCCCTGACCTGTAGATATGTATATCCTGTGTTTTTGTGATTTTGTTATTATTACTTCAAAGTGTTTCATTATGTCTGACATGTTTAATTGTTGTCTTTTTATTTGTATTTTATGTAATTTTATGTGCTTTAATTTAATTCTTTAAAAATAGCCTTTCCTGGTCAAATATATTGTATAATAATAATAATCATCATTAATTTCCCACTTTAAAAAAATAAAAAACATTTTATTTATTATTTTTTTCCAGATTGAAGGAAGCTCAGGAAAATATTAAGAAGATCACAGCGGACAAGAGAGTGGACACCAAGAAGATAAATGCCAACAGCCTGGTAAGAAGAGTGGACAGCTAACCGTAGAACAAGGCATATTCTTCATATATATATATATATATATATATATATATATATATACATATATTTGCATACAGTATGTCACCGTCAGTCTGAGTCTGTCTGTGGTTCCTGCCAACAGAAGGAAAGGCTGCGTCAGAAGGAAGGCAGTGTGTCCACTGCCTGAGTGGACTTGGTCATTGGGGGGAAAAACAACACACAGAATACAGGACTTAACGTGGAAAGACTGGGAGGGGAATAAAAGTTGCTGGCTCCATCCTTCCTGTATTCCCCCCCAGCCCAACGCCCCCAGCCCAACATCGTACCTCATGGGCCATTTATGGACCTCACCAGACCCCCACCATTAGGTTGGCTGTACCCTTACAAACACCTCAGCTTTCTCCAGAAAACATACACCTTGTGTGGGCTACTCCTACGGAGGTGAGACCACCACCCTGCAGAGGAGGGCCACGTTGAGCCAGAGCAGCGCACGTAGGCTCTGTGTGCTCCGCATGGCCGCACGGGCCGGCCTCGATGCTGCACGGCTGACACGGTGATGTGAGTCCCCAAGGTCGAAGGTCGACCTCATTCATCCAACCCATTGTGACCTCTGAGCGGGCAGCTTGTGAAAGGTCACCAGGGGTCAACGGAATTCACAGTGAAGCCAGCTGACGCACACCAGCGGCGTCTGCATACTGCCTGGTTCTGCGTAGGTTATTGGACAGCATGTGTGATGCAATACTGTATGAGGTTAAAATGTCAAGACATAAACAGAGTATCTTGTTATTCTGCGTACTGTATCGTGCGTATTTTGAGCTGCTTCGTGAACAAACATGGCCACCTGGCCTTGTCTGCACAGATGAGAGTATGTTGACAGAGTGGAACAACGTTGAGGGCGCTATTCCAGGAATCAATAGGAATCAATACCAAGGCAATATCCACCTTAGTGTGCTACTGCTATTCATTCACTGTGGCTTATTACAAGTCTTTCTGAACACATTACATGTTGTGTTTTAGAGCTAGCATGAGACCATGTTGTAGGGTCTACTCATATGGGCCTGTATGGAATATGATACTAGTCTACTCAAGGCTGCAAATCCAAATGAGGAAATATTGTATATACTGTATGAACTCCCATGTGTGCTAATCAGTCGCTGGTGGTTTCACTGTATTCTGTCGGCCTGCACCAGGCTGACCTCTCCTGGATGAGGGCCAGGGAATAGTTGTCCTATACCTGGCAGCAAATCAAGCCCCTGGCCTTGACCCTCCAACCCACACAAACTCACAGACGCACATGCACATTCAAACACATGAAGCAAATATGAAAAAAATATAATTTTAAGAACAGGTCTTAAACCTGAGCACTTGTTTTACTTAACGTGTTAACATTTTAGAAAAACTATACAGTACATGACATATTCAGTTTGTCACAGTCTAAAGCACTTTCTAACTTGTAAGAGATGATATAGTGACTGGATATGCCACATTTTCCTGTTAGCCTAACTGTCGAACGTATTTAAAAGCACTTTTTTGCACCTCTCTTCCTATGCAATAATGTAGATTCCCTGCTTTTAGTTTTATGAATTTCATCATGTTTTTTTTTAAGCTGTAGCGTATTTTTAACTTTGAAAGATGTGTTTGAGGACAAGATATGATGCCCCTATGTCCATATGAGATAAACCTATATTTATGTAATGAAAGTTTTATTTTATGCCAAGAAAAAATGTCAGCTTTGTTCTCTTTACTGCTGTATTTTTATATGAGTTGTAATTAAATCGCTGTCTGATATCACAGTTAAATTAATATATTTTCCTTGGGATGTTATATTGATGTAACTGAATGCTGAAGTTATTGCTGAGTACAACTGGGGATAGGTTTGTATAAATTGAACACATTTGCCTTTTTTGTTTAATCTGGACCTGAAGAGACTTTATATTTTGTTTAATTTGAATCTTGAAGCATATCAGATGATGCCAGTTCAGCCCTTATGCCTCAAGACAGGTTCATTAATTAGAAGAACTCATATTTCAATTTCATGTTCATTTTTATTTCTATTTTTATTTTATTCTTCAGTCTTTAACATGTGCCATGTACATAAAAAAGTATGTCTCATGAAATCGTGTTTTAATTGAATGGTATTTGACAACAAAACAAGATGATGTAGCCCTTTGTAGCCTCATAAACATGCTGCGATAATGATTCCAAGAATCGTGCAAATATGTTATAACCTAACATGGTATCCACAATCAGCGATATAATTTGACAAGAATAATGAAGCAGCATACCGGAATATGATTGCGTCCTAAAGTCAAAATCAAGAACGTTGTCATTATTAAAGATTATTTGGGGACACGTGCGGCCCAGGTGTGTCTAGTTCTATTATAATAAATAGGCCTTGATCAGAAATATTAGGATGTTTTTTATTTTAATATACATTTGTGTTACATCGACTTGATAAGATATAGGCCTACCAATTTATTGTATGATTCCTTTGGAATATGTTGTGTAGACTAATGTACAATTATTAAATAGCCTACTTTAAATAATAGCCAACATTATTATATAACACGCCTGGTGTGACGATGCACCTAATTTAATCATTGTTGCTAGATATTTGTAACACTTAAATCGGCATAGCGTCTAGTCTAATGTAACGTTATATCTTACCTAGTTTAAATAAATAGTTGCTATTTCCTTTTCTACACATGCACATAGCTACTCTATGTGGAGTCGTCTCAACAAGGTTCCTATAAAACTAAATATATTTGCACTGTTGGTGTTTCTGATGAGACATCTTGTTGGACATCTTGAGACATCTTGTTGGAAGTTAAGATATAATTTATTTCTTTAATGTTTTGCTTTATCTACACCATTTAGCTAACACTTTACAAACTAGCACATAATTGTCAGTATTTTATATTTCCGTGGATAACTTATTCTAACTAATTCTAACAGGCTGCTTACATAATAACTTTAAATGAAACATTGATTCAACAGTAACTCAACACTACATTGTAGCCTAATCGTTTAACTAACACTGAAACCGTAGCCTATTAGCCTATCGATTATGTAATCGATAGAGAATTCACATACGCAAACACTAGCCTACAGGTGGACACACATATATGTTATTTAAATATCATAATTATCTTATCATCACCACATTAGTCCATCAATTTCCACATAGTGGAAACTAACAATTATACACATAAAAACTACAAAACAATCTCTAGACAGGAATAAATTAGGCTACTGTCAGAATGAGTGATTATTTTCTGTCCTGAAAAATTTACTTGAATGTGTTATGTGTTCTAATAATGGAGGCGTGCATAAAACGTGCCCATTGCATATTAAATCCCGTGCAGTCTTGCTTATGTTCAACCTTTACAGGCTGGTGAGGGAATATTGTCTTGAATATAAATTGTTTATACAAACTATATGCCCATGATCACACACTACGATTAGATGTCGTATTTGCCAAGCCTAAGGGGAGCATTTCCCCAAATAGAGATGGTTATAGCCTACATTTCTTGGACGCATGGTGCATTTCTTCTTATGAACAATCCAGTCATTGAAGAATAAAAAACACATATTAGTCCGCTACCTCGATGGATAGGCACCTACACTGTTTGACGCGCTGGATGCGTTTCTTCTTGGTGGATGGTTGCTGGTCCGGACAGTTCAAAGTCAGCGTCATGGTGGTAAATCGTTTTGGCTTGCAAAACGAACATGACGCGAACGCTCCTTCTTCCCTGCGCACGTGTCTCGGGATGTAGAAGGAGTTGCACTGTCCGTAGCAGAAGCGGTTGATGATGGTACGACTGATGCAGCCTTCTTCGTGGATTGTCTGTTTAAGAGGCTGAGTCTTGCACCAGTCACGTTTCAAGTAGCGACGCTCTGTGACAAGCAAGGCTTCCTGGCTAGACTCCAGCACCTCTTCTGCAGGTGCAGGTGAGCTCCGCCGAGAGCCAGAGCCCGCCGACGGGGTCTGCGCATGCTGCTCAGATTCGTTTGGGTTGTATTTGTCAGGATGAGGGATGGCGCCTTGTGAGCCCGGGTTTCGTTTTGAATCCACAAGAGAGGATAGAAGCCCCAAGATAAAAACTAGACCACAGACGATACGCGTTGAGCAGGCCATCCTTTAGGGGGGATAATAAAATATGCATCATCAGTTAGAGTCTAACAGGTTTACCCTGCGTAAATACGCAAAACTCAAAGTTAACACATTTATTAAATGACAATCGTCCAAATTGACGAATAAAAATCATCTTAATGCAGTCTCGGTCTGTGTCTTAGTAGGAATAGCAAACGTGGCCACATTTATTCTTCACTTACATTACGCAATATCCCTGGATAGGAATGCCACCGGACATATTAGTCTTTGAGCATTTCCTTTCCCAGTCTATAACTATTACATTTTCCAAATCTGCTTCAGATGACTACACGTATACCAACATTAACCGGTAGATTAGACCAGGTTATGGGTAAAGCAGTGATATTAGCCTTAAATACGATGTCCACTCACCTGTGTATCCACTTTTCCACAAGTGAGACGGTATTGCGGGTCCTTAATAAAAAGCGCTCGTATGGTAGGCAGCTATACTAATACCATCAACCGTTCAAGTCAGGCGTGAGCAGCTGAGACTGGGATGGGTTGCAGACTAACTATTCCATAGACAGGGGCTGGGGGTTTAATACAAATTGCAAGAGCGCCGGACTGTCTCCTTTTAAATGTCTGCCAGCTGAGATGTGCACAACAGTTCCTTCCACATTATTGGCTAAGCACGATTCAGGGGAAATCAAAACTATCCGCCCCCTAACACTTTCCTGCACATATAAAAATAAATAAAAAAACAGACAGACAAACGAGGAATAGCAATGGTTTGGGTGGGGGCATGGGGGGTGAGCCCAGAACTTCCACGAAACATATGTGCACAAATACTGAGGTATTTAGCATTTTAAAATTAATAATATATGAATTAAATAATGAATTAAGGATATTTACAAAAAAGTTGGCATCACCTTCTTTTCTGCTCATTCACATATTAAAACAGGTAGACTATTAATTGCACAGGTAGTCTATTGTATTCTATGGTATCTTAAGCCACAAACTCCAAAGTACTGGACAAAAACAGCTAAACATCTTATGTATTATCTGTATTTTCGCTTTCGTTTTTTAAAATAGGCTGTTTACTAAATGCTATGTGTAATAAGATATGTAGAATTTGTTAAATTGCAATATGCCTAGAGAAGATTTATTTAGTCTCATATAGGCTATATTTGTAGTAAAACCTTTTATGATTAACGATTGTATAAAAACTTTCCTATCTTTTGTTAATGAAAACACATGTATTATCTTACACTGTACTAAACACTGCATTATCTTAAGCATTAATGTGACTTCCAAGTTATAGGCTATGTTAAAATAAGTATAGAAACAGTTTCTGAAAACTACAGTTTAATGTCAATAGAATCTGATGTCTATTTTGAGAGATCTCAAAATATATACACTACAAGACAATATCTAAATAAATAGATAGACACATTATTTTTAACTCTTGACCCCGTGTATTGTATTTACTTTACTCTACAATTTCATCTACAATGAATAAAACAGGCCTACTATAGACTACCTCATATATGGCTATACTCTATAATGTACTATTACTATCACCTCACCAAAGGTAATATTTTAAAAACAAATGTATACTAAGGCATTATTCTCATCTTTTTATTTATTTATTTTGGTGCAGAAATATAATATTTAAGATGGGCTAAGCTATTGAGCTTTTTGAAAAAAAATGTATGTTTTACAGTAACGTTTAGGCCTACACTAAAACATACTCCTCTCCACTGACACATTAGCCGTAGCCTATATGGACGCTGCTTATATAGCCAGCCGGTGAGATGGACAGGCAGGCGCTACTGACCAACTATCAAATATTTATTTTTTGTTGGCAATGACGGCAGCAAAGTTGTCACATCGACTAATAGGTGTTGAGGACATAATTGCGCAAGGAGTCAATACATCAACGTGCAGTTTGTTTCATCACTTAGCCGCGATTAGACATATAGGCCATGTGGGCATTTGGAATAACCAACATCCTTCTGGACTATGTTATAATAACACATTTATGTAGACCTATTGGTCCTATAGTGCTATTAGTTCCGTAACCCCAATAGAATGAAAAGGCTAACCAGTTCTAAAAATGAGAGATCACAAAAAGTATACGGTCAAATAGCTACATCATTACATCATCATTAAATTATGATTACATTGACAATATCCCATAGCCGTAACAAAACATTAAACGAACCTTTCAAACGTGCTTGGGTCCTAGTTTTAATTCACACTGAGCAGTAGCCTACGCACATTACAGGCTCACACAATAGGTCTACACCCATGGGAAAGAGAGGATGACAAGGTAACAAATTGGAGGTTACTTGGCTGATCTAGGCTACTTGATTTAGTTCTAGATTAGATTTTCATAATTTAAAAGGCATTTGCATTAGCAAAGCATTGTAATGTCATTTATAACATTTTCATAAAAGTGGCAGATGCAGGTCATCAGTTACACGTTCCTCTTTTCTTACAAATCATTTAACTATTTATGCATTAGTTATTTGCTGCCTTTATGTAATCCCCATCTCACGATCAAGCAAACCATTTAGCACATTTAATTTTATTTTACTTTACAGACATGATTTCACATTGCCATGTTTTAAGATATAAACGTGATATTCCACATGCTGGTATGAACACACTGAAAAGCAGCAATCCCTTGCTTTTTTTTGGTAGTCATCTTTTGAAATGTCACTATAGGTGTTTGTCCTTTCAATACTACATAAAGGACCGTTGACCATGAGCAACACTAAACAGACTGTTTATAGGGTTTAGAGAACTATCACCAATAGACTTCAGCAAAAGCATCCCAATACATTAGCAATACTCAACATAAAGCTTGAACTGGACCATGCTGCCCTCTTGTGGCAGGGGTCTAAGGTGTTGTGCATTTTAAGCAGAATGCAGACTAATATGTTTATTCCGGCCCCAACTAATTTCATGATGAGAGACTAGTCCAAAAAAAGAAATGAAAAATTGCAACAGTTCACAAAGCAATAAAGTGTTCTGAAATTAAGCAACTGTAAGGAAACTTTGATCAATACTGCTTGGCAAGACAAAACATGTTACAAAAATTTTTCAACTACATCTAACAAAAAGTATAAATATAAAGAATTAAAACATTTTTCTAAATCTAATCTAAACATTGTTTTTACCCCCACATATCAGATACCCACTTTAGCAATTAAAATATTATTCTCTTTAGGCTAAAATGTCTTGTCATGCTAAGCTATAGAATAAAACAAATGTAAGGCATAATTGTGGGAATTTCCCAAAATCCCATTACAAAGTAAGACTGAGGTAAAAAATAAATTACAACCCCGAAAAAGGTTGAATGCATAGTAAACCAAGGAATCAGCGTGAATACTCTATAGGTCTATTGGCTTAGTAGCAGACAGTAACCGTCCATGGTTGATAGGGTTTCTAGGTGAACCTCTGTAAACCTCTCTCTCCCCCATCTGGTGCCCATGGGGCTTCTGAGCCCTGAATGGTTCCGTTTTATGGCCAGGGATCGTGAGGACCTTATTGGTCACGTCGCCCAGGACGCCGCCGGCCTTCGCTATATTCTCCAAGGTGCCTGGCTTTGCAGGAGGAACAGGGGGTGTTTTCTTTATGGGACGAATCTTCACGTTCGACGGCCCGGCTGAAGAGTGTCCGTGGCCAGGACGGAGCAGAGGCCGGGAGCAAAGTCCACTCTCCAGGCTCACTGCCTTCGCCACGGGGCTGCTCTGGTGGACGCAGGGCACCAGAGCCCGTGGGGCTCTCCTGCCATCTCCCTGCAGAGAGTTGATCCTGCGGACCGCCTGTCGCACCGGGGTGCGTTGGAACTTGAGGGGAGATCGGACCGGTTTGACTGCTGCCACGTTGGGAGAACGCAATGTGAGCTTGTTGAAGCGTTGAATGTGGTCCGCCACGCGGGCCTGCCGGGATTCCAGGCTTTCTGGTAAAACGGGCGGTTTGTTTTGGGCTTCATCGCCAGTCTCTGTGTAGAACACATCCTGTGGGCGTACCGTATCTGACCTAGCACCATGTGCACCTCGTGTGTGCTGGTAATCACCATCGCTGAAATCGAGGCTCGACCGGTAGGGAGTGGACTGCAGGCCCACAGCCACACCCAGCTTGAAATGCACAGGGCTGTCTATGTCCAGGGCTTCAATGAGTCTGCTGCTGCCACCGCCTCCATTCATCCGCTCAACTTGGCTCACTTTCTTGCCCAGCATGGAATTGTTAGGGCTGCTTGCAGCAGCGCCACAAACGGAGGCATCGTCCACCTTGTTGACAGAGGAACTACAATATGCACCAGGTTCAATAAGTGTGCTGTCTATATGTAACGGAGACAGGGGGAGCCTTTCCAGCTGACCGAAGGTGATGTTTTGGTCAACTGCCAGTTGTCTCTGTGGGGAAGGAATGTCTACAAAACTAATCTTAATCACTGGATGAGTCACTGGGGGAGGCATCAGGGTGCTTTCAGAGGGTTCCAATGGGTGTTTGCCCACGTTGTGTACAACAGGTCGAAGGTCAGGGCCAGATGGCGTCTTGATTTTTAGCTGGCAGGGACCGGTCAGCGGTTCACACTGGACACCAGTGAGTGACCCCTCAGTCTCAAGGTTCTCCTCAGTGGAGATGCAACACAGTGTCTTAGGTAGGCTGGCTCCGGTTGGAGGCTTGGAGACAACAATGGCAGGCTCAGAGTGGTAGTTGCTCTTAAGGCAGAGGCTCATAGGCGTGTCTGTGAATGACCCTCCACCAGTGGCTTGGGTTCGTTCTGGAGTTTCTGTACTCCATGAGGCCCGGGGGACATGGGAGATAAATTGGGGTGTCAGCAGGTTGTCCTCGGATTTACTGATGTACTTTGAGCCTACAGGGATCAAATGAGATCATTGCAAACAATTAACGTGATTAACGGTAGGCTGAAAATCATATTTCAGCATAGAGTCATACTCACTCTTGGACTCGGCTCTTTGCAGACAAGCTGGGCTGAACCCTGTGTCTTTGGTGAAGCCAAAGCTTTTATCGTTTTCCAGAGTGGCGAGCCGCAGACCAATTGACTCAGATCCCTTTGTCACCAACATGGAATGAGAAATGAAAGATTCTACTTAGCTATCAGGTAGGGTTAATATATAGTATTGAGTTGTTAAAAAGGAACCATTAAATGGAGAAAATGCGTTGATTTGATAGATCATTAATTTAGTTATTGTGGGGTTAGTTCTTCAGAGGACAATCAAATTCACTCAGAAGAAACCAGATTTTGCACATATTTGGCCAACTCAACTTTATTAAAGTCGGAAATATACAAAAGTAAATGGCATTTTTATTATTTATATTCTACCCAATGCAAGTACCGAGATAAAAGTTCATTTTAGACACCAATAATATTTGTGATATTTATTCTTAATGAAACATAAATACTAGAAAATAAGGATTATTAAATTCTAATGCACATGCATCCACATGGTAATTTTATATTTGATTCTTATTTTGTGTAATATAATTTGTTTTAAATAAAATGCTTTGTGTGATTATAAAATACAAGATACCTCAAATAAAGTATTATTATGAAACACTACTAACCTTAAAACCTTATTGCACATGCAGTTCTTTTTTGATTGACACACAGACCATTTTAGAACAATCCTGTTACCTGAGAAACCAGATCATTTAACAGTGTTTTAGGCAACTACACTTACAGTGTCTCTGCTGCCCTTTCCCAAGCTAAAACGCAAACGCAGAGACTTGTGAGACGTTTCTTTCTTGACTTTAGGGGAAAAACATCCAGACCTTCCAGACTCCACTCTGAGGGAAAACATGATTGAATATAAAAACTTAAATTAAAAACATAATATATAATGACCTCATGTAAGCCAGAAAGATCTTTTACAGTGATCATTGTACGACAAGAACAAGAATTCTGTGTACCTGTTGATTGCATTCCTGTGGCTCATTCGTCGACTCTTCCTTCTTGCGGAGGTAGCCAGGTTCCTGCCACACTGCCCTGCAGAGGGCATGGTGTTTTGGGGGGAGTCCAAGGCATCTGATGTACTGTATGCTACAGACAGAGATACATTAAATATACAGTATGCACGGATGGAAAAGCCACAAAAATAATGTTAAGAATATCAATCCACTGATACCTGATCCAGGAGTGGAGACTCCATTAAACAGAGTACTGGGAAGTAAATCTATACCAAGATGCTTTATGATGGATCTACGCTTCTTGTTTGAAAATCCCAAACTTTGACCAGATTCCAAAGGAAGCTTTCGCTTGGAGCTTGGTGTCACAGGAGTAGCAGAAGAAAAAACTTTGATGGGAACAAATGATTCATTGATCAGTAAAAGTATGGAGAACATGCATAAATTAATAGAATAAAATATCTATAAAATATAGATATATGCAAACAAAACTGTAGATTCAAGAGTGAATTTTCAACAGGCAACAGACATAAGCTCATGGAAGGCAAGACAAATGGTGCAGATGACCAGCATGCAAGCAGGCCAATTCAAACAAGCATTGTTTCATGTCATTGAAATACATCGGCAAGATGGGCATAATGCATACATTTCAGCAAAGCATGTTTCAAATTCGACAGCCAAAAGTTGTATTCCTGTTGGAATTACAGACAGCACTTGAAAACATAATCAGAGTTACAGATCATGCTATGGCATTCATGTCTGATGGCAAGAAGCACTACCAGACCTCAATACCTACCAACACTGTCTGACTCAATGGTACGTGTGGGCGTTCTATTGGTTTTTAATTTGTTCAGAGCACCATTGACCACATCTGAAATGTGAGACAAACCAGACCAAATACAGTATCTACTGGTGCCATTTTAAAATATACCCACATTGTATACAAGAAATGGAAATTCCCAATGATAGAAATACCTCCAAAGCTGCGTCTGCATTTCTTCTTAATCCCAGAGGTTGTGTCTGGCTCTTCAAGACCAGCATCAAGAGGAGACAGAACGCCGGGCTCATAACCCATCATGCCTGGAACCTTCTCCATGAGGAAGCATGGTAAGACACCTACCACACAAAACAACGCATCTTTAAACTCGGCACTAAACCACTGCATGCGAGCGAGCGTGCAACTCAGATTAACACTCTGCAATGGAGGTCTGACCAAAGTCTCTGGCGTGCTCTATGAAGCAGTGGACCACTGCTGCCTGCAGCTTGAGGCACTTCTCTGCGTTCGCATTCATCCTCTCCACCCCGTCTCCGAGGTGAAGGAGGTTGGGAGCCAGGATCAGGGACAGGTTACTGCTGTCCATCTTATTGTGTGCACTCCTAGGGGCAAGCAAGTATAGTGGCACAAGTCAGAAATATTTGTATCCCAAGTACACGGTTATAAAATATCTCTAACACACACAAAATAAAAATAAGTAGTACCTCTGAGACACATTGTGGAGAAAGTCGAAAAAGTGCTTCAAGGTGCTGAGGTTCCTGTCAGGCAGTATGCAAGACAGCAACAGGGTGGCTGACATCTTGCCCTCCTCGGTAGGCAGCTGCTGGGCCTTTAGCAGCGCCTCGTGCAGCTC
The DNA here is from genome assembly GCA_025447795.1 of Speoplatyrhinus poulsoni. NCBI lineage: Eukaryota > Metazoa > Chordata > Actinopteri > Percopsiformes > Amblyopsidae > Speoplatyrhinus > Speoplatyrhinus poulsoni. The sequence continues at coordinate 2,807,679 of JAOEGT010000015.1, forward strand.
TGTGGGCAGGGCTGGCTCCGGCAGCTCCCTGAAGAACTGCTTTACCAGGCCGGCCACATCGCAGGGAAGAGCGGTGGACAGGCACTCCTCGCCGGCATCCAGCTTGGTCTAGACAGCCAAGGCAAGGGCACATTCATTGTGTAGTTAGACCTCACCGAGGGTCATGTTCCCTCACTGAAAGAGGGGGCAACTTAAGCCGTCACTCACCCTGAGTGCCTTCAGGCGAACAACAGACCCTGATTTTCTGAAAAGGCCCTCTGTATCCACATGTGCCAATAGGTTCATGCACGCATCAACCAGAAAACTGAGGACATAGGGATAATGACAAAATTGACATAAATAAAACATATACTGCATATCAAGAGATTGCCTGGGACAGGGTTTTAAGACTAGTTTGTTATACTTGCCTTGGTACACGCCCATGTTCCATATTATAATGTGGAAGGCTCTCCAGTGGTATCCCAAATATCTTTGTCTAAATAAAATAATATATGTAAGTAAAATATACACACAGCAATAATTATTTTCACAACACACTGAATTTGTCTTGATTTGAAAGGTATTAGAGTCCAAATGTGATTATTTTTTCCAAAGAAAATTGTGTTCACTGATGTGATTTTCAATGCCTATGGCACCAACACCTGCTGTCCCATGACATAACATGTCTGTGAGACTGTGCCAAACATTCCAGTGTTGTACAGAGGATTAGTCTACAGTAAAATTTGGAAAAGTTTAATGCACTTTATAGTCAACTGGTCAGCTATTAGCAGTTAAAGAGGACGTATTAACAGAGCATGTGTTTATTTATGTGCCATGGCATTGCATTATTAAACAAACGTAAAGGAACAAAGTAACTTTTGCAATGTGTTACAACGCTGAGGGGTGGGGAGCCTTTCACTGATATGCAAATTCGTTTTTCTCACAGTGACAATATAAATTACAGCTGGCACTTTTAAAAGTCATTGATCCACTATCTAAAAATAAAATGTCAGATCCCTGGTCAGATGCACACGAGTAAGTAAAATGTGTTATACGTGATGGTATACGAAGACTCGAAAATATTTACCGAAGTGCTGCTGGACGTCCCTCTGCCCGACTTGTTTTTGTTCCAGTTCTTTGTCTTAATTCCATACGCTGAGCGAAGGTGTTGTACAGCCGCCAAACGAATCACATTTCTTTCCATAGTCTTCATTTTCATTTCCAACTCGCATTCGCTTTGTCTACTTTACCTAGGCCCACGAAACTGACGTCCTCAAATATCATCCACACTGTTCGCATGGGAATGAAAACGCCACGACTCCCAATCTGGTCACTCTGCAACGAATGCTACTGGATATGGCGTACTATTATATTTATTTTCGTGAAAACGGACTCGTCTACGTCTCAAAGTGCCATGCAACCCTCGGCTAAACTACCGTACGGGTAACATGCTAATATCTAACAAACATTTCAGGTCACGGGCTAAGCTACCCAGTAATGACTTACACTTATCCAGTAAACGCACCGCACCACAAATACATTAACTTAAACAATGTTCTGCATTTAATCGGTCATAATTACTGTTTTGCTATATGTATTTAGTACCGTCTCGATTGCCAGGCCATTTCCGCACACATTCAAATGGCAGCGCTCCCTACACCCTTAGCTGTGATTGGCTGGAAAATGTTCGAATACACAGAAGACGATGTTTGTCTTTTACTCCACTCCGCTCTGCATGGGCGGTGCTTAGGGTATGTGGGAGACAATGCACTGAATCAAAGGCACTGCAGATCTACGCTGTAACAAAACATTTAAAAACGTTTAAATGCTCTGTAGCCAACTATAGTGTACTGTAGTCAGAAATGATGTTAGGTCAGCAATACCTTTTTTGATTTCTCAAGCACTGCCCATTACAATTAAAACAAACAAATTAAAAATTTATTCCTAAACCATATTATTAATATTGTTTGTGTTGATGTAATACTTTATAGTGGTGGGTGCCTGCCAATTACAGTATCCTAATAGCTCTATATCATGTTGCTGAACGTAGCTCTTGAAAAAATGTAATGCCATGAATTCAAGTCGAACCGGGTTCAAACTCAAATTTTATGTTGGTACTTTTATTATAGATATATAGATAAAGTAGATACAGCATCGTGTTGCACATCAACTATTTTCTTCCCAAACCAGGCCTACCTGTGCTATACCATACTATGTGCATGCATTTTATCCTATGATTTTAGGGGCAACCTAACTTCTCACCTCTTATACCAACCAGGTCTCCCTAGATAAAGTGCAGAGCCATCAATGGCTATACTATTTATAATTCTTGAAATGTGTCGCAGAATGGGAACACCCAAAATGATACTGTTACAAGGATTTATCTTTATTACAACAGAAAAGGTATATACATTAGACGATGACATACAATACAAATATATTTGTGAAAGGCAGTTGGTTGATTGTTTAGAAGCATTTCCTGTGGACTATAGAGGGGCCAGCCTCATCATACTCCTGCTTGCTGATCCACATCTGCTGGAAAGTGGACAGGGAAGCCAGAATGGAGCCACCAATCCAGACGGAGTATTTCCTCTCAGGAGGAGCAATGATCTAAACCAGAAACAAAGAGTTATTATTCACAATCCATTGCATTATTTACCGTAATTAGAAATTATAAGTAGAAGCCATTTTCAGCGCTCTCTCACCTTAATCTTCATGGTGCTGGGGGCCAGCGCAGTGATCTCCTTCTGCATGCGGTCAGCGATACCAGGGTACATGGTGGTACCACCAGAGAGCACATTGTTGGCGTAGAGGTCCTTACGGATGTCAATGTCACACTTCATGATGCTGTTGTAGGCCGTCTCATGGATACCAGCAGACTCCATACCTGGCAGGGGATAGGCAGGGATGATTGGTGAGTTATGCAATAAAGACTGAAACATACCACACATTCAGGATTCAGTGGGGAGCGTGACTCACCAATGAACGAGGGCTGGAAGAGGGTCTCTGGGCAACGGAAACGCTCGTTGCCGATGGTGATGACCTGGCCGTCGGGCAGCTCGTAGCTCTTCTCCAGGGAGGAGGAGGAAGCGGCGGTGGCCATTTCGTTTTCGAAGTCAAGGGCGACGTAGCACAGCTTCTCCTTGATGTCACGCACGATCTCACGCTCAGCTAAGGAGACAAAGTGTTGGCGAAAGACCAGTCAGACCGTGGTGGTGGTGGTGGTGGACAACATGTCCAAGGCATGACGTGTTAACCAATGATCTCTAACGTTGACCCCAGTTCTCCCGAGCGTATACCGGTTGTGACGAAGGAATAGCCACGCTCAGTCAGGATCTTCATCAGGTAGTCTGTGAGGTCACGACCAGCCAGATCCAGGCGCATGATAGCATGGGGCAGAGCATAACCCTCGTAGATAGGGACGTTGTGGGTGACACCATCACCGGAGTCCAGCACAATACCTGTTGAGGGGGACAAAGCCCGCATTCATATACATGCATGACTCTGAGGGTGATAATTGGCATCCCAAATGCATGTCTGCTCCCTACAAACATGTATCACATAATAAACCCTCAAGCGCTGCTGACATCAAGGCACGTGTTTGCCTCGCATTCACCGCCAGAGAGGGATTAGCACTTGTCCTTTCCAATGAAATGACAATCCATCTAGATGACGGACAGCTGCAGTCCCTATGGTCAACACTTTATATAGCTCTCCGTGTTTACAGTTAAGCACCAGGGCTTTGGCATAGCTACACGCATAGGCAGTGCGAGGACATACATTTATGTTTTAATTGTTTTCATTTGAAGTCTGTACTGACCGGTGGTACGGCCAGATGCATAGAGGGAGAGCACAGCCTGGATGGCCACATACATAGCTGGAACGTTGAAGGTCTCAAACATGATCTGCAAAATAGAGTCAAAACTAATGAGCCCATTCATTCGCCACCATAGCTCAATGCTTGAGATAACATGGATGTGAACTACAGTATGGGGTACCTGGGTCATCTTCTCTCTGTTGGCCTTGGGGTTCAGGGGAGCCTCTGTGAGTAGAGTGGGGTGCTCCTCAGGTGCTACACGCAGCTCGTTGTAGAAGGTGTGGTGCCAGATCTGATGTAGGAGAGGCGGGATAAGATATCTGAATATTAAACTAAGCCCTGAGCGAGTGACAGGACTTCAGTAATATCTTCAGTAATATCTATGCTATAGCCAGGATGTGAACGCTGACGCTCAGCTGCTGAGAAGGGTGTAAACAAAATGTAATCAACAACACACACCTTCTCCATATCGTCCCAGTTGGTGATGATGCCGTGCTCAATAGGGTACTTCAGCGTCAGGATACCCCTCTTGCTCTGGGCCTCATCACCCACGTAGCTGTCCTTCTGACCCATGCCCACCATCACACCCTGGAGAAAACCCACTCAGTGTCAGAAGAGAGTTGACGGGGTGCTTTCCTCATGCGCGCTGGACTTGCTGCTATTTGTTAACCCCTTCACTACTACGAGTATGTACCTGGTGGCGGGGCCTTCCAACAATGGAAGGGAAGACAGCACGGGGAGCGTCATCTCCGGCAAATCCAGCCTTGACCAAGCCAGAGCCGTTGTCACACACAAGGGCGGTGGTCTCGTCGTCGTCACACATGGTTAGGCTTCACTGGTATTGGTCTGTGTGAGGTGGGAAAGCACACAGCAAGGCCGAGTGTTAGGAACATCTGTCTGAAGTGATGTTTGAACTGATGCGACTGACTTGATATAGATCGATAGATAGATAGATAGATAGATAGATAGATAGATAGATAGATAGATAGATAGATAGATAGATAGATAGATATTAATTTAAGTAAATAAAAATCTTATGTTTCTTACATAATTACTAAGTGTAACATGAAACAATACAATGATGCAGAGCAAACACATCTTCCCTTAACTGAACTGACATTTAATTGAATGACCATGGGCATGTTCTCACTGAAGACGCTTGGTATACATTATAAATTGATTTGAATGGGATACAGGAAGGTGATATAATCTGCTCTGACTCCCCTATGTACTCTGCATCGCTAGTTGAGTGTATTATCACTTGTGTAAATATAAACACCTGCCACAAACCACTTGAATGGGTTCTATGTATAGAGTGCTAATCAGACATGCCTGTGGATGCTATTTTGGCTCCAGCCGCGTTGTCCAGCCTCTGAAACTATAGCTCAACAGTTGTGATTGTTCCTTGGATATCTCAGGGCTGCTGAGGTAGCACCAAAAAGGGGCATAATAGTGAGACCATATATCTATTTTAAGATCCACGCCCCGACTGTACCTAACAGGGTGAAACAAGGCACATATGGTTGGATCCCCCACAGAGTCCCTATCTGGAGATATTTCAGGTCAGAGAGGTCCTGGCCAATAGACAGCTGTCAGCACATCATAACACTTTTGTTTTACTACACGACTCTCTGCCCAGGCTGCCTAATAGCTTTATTCATCACTGCACACACACCATGTGTTCTATACTGACACACAACATCCCTAACGATGGCCTGTTTAATA
>JAOEGT010000015.1:2813299-2831646 GCA_025447795.1 Speoplatyrhinus poulsoni
GCAAGTACAAGTAGGACATGGGGGAAGGGAAGTGAATAAAAGAGAGAGAGAGAGAGAGAGAGAGAGAGAGAGAGAGAGAGGGAGAGAGAGGGAGGGGCCCAGTTCTCTGTTGTGAAACATGAGCTCGGAAAAACGGCTCGCAGTTGAACCATTCTCTCATTCTATGTTTTTGCAGTTGTTCCTCGTTGGAGAAGGAGCACTGTTGCGTGATCAGCACACAGACACACACACACACAGCCACGCACGAACGCATGCACGCACGCACTCACGCACACACACAACAAAGCCTGCAGAACTCTCCCGAGCCTCCCGCCCCTGGTGTAGCCGCTTGTTTTTCTGCCCCAGCGTTCATCCCCTCTCTCCACACTCCTTATCAAGGTTGAGGTGTGCTAACAAGACGGGCTGCTAGTTGACATCCCTGGCGCCTCGCCAACTCGCCTGGCACGGGTGAAAACGCACCCACTGAACCTGCCTTGCGGGTCTCTAGAACCCAGCATTGCGTGCGTCCCTTTATCACGCGCTGCCGTGTTTGTGAAAGACGGCCGGCGTCTCTGTTTGGGAGCGAACCCGTCCTCACTCACTACCACTCGCCTCACGCAGCGCCGAAGCAGAAGGCTCCGAACACCACTGTGGCTGCTTATTCTTCATCCCATTACAGAAAAGCCTTTCCCCCCCCCTGCCAATTAGTTCTCAACAGTGACCAGGCTTGTTTATGTGCTGTCTACTGAGTGACATGCCCCGTCATAATTAGGGCCATGCTTGCCTCTCTCCCCCTGGGCCCTAGTGCCAAAGTATTAGTGCTCGAGGTTGGGGGGATGGCGAAACAGTAGCCCCGCTGTGACGAGGCTTACCGGGTATATCTTATAATTGGGGTCCTAATGGCAGCGCATGAGAATGAAGATGGCTGACGTGCGATATAGTTGGGGAAATTAAGTTAAGGGGAACAATAAGCAGCAGGAGAGAAACGGGCGAGTTCAGCAGGTTCGTGTGTTGTGCTCCGAGGATTTCAAATCCCTCCCCTTGACCGCAGGGTACTGCTAGTGTTTGTGAGTCAGATATTTTAGTGTGTGTGCATGTGCATGTGTGCCTGTGCGCGCGCGCGTGCGTGCGTGCGTGCGTGTGTGTGTGTGTGTCACAGCTGTGAGGTTGGGAGTGACTGCCGTTCAAAGCGCTGGGCTCTGCTGGGTTGCTCTCGGTAAACAAAGGGAGGTTGGGGATTGCTCAAGCGCTCTGCAGCAGAGAGGGTGCAGAAGGGGGGAAATAGGAGTTTCACGCAGCGCTGGGCGGCCAATAGACTTGGAGGTGACTGTCCCACTTTTGCTGATCCCGGAGTTCATGAGCTTATCGGGCTGACAAGTATCAACAGATCAATGTATGTGTACCATCCTCCAGCTGTGCTAAGGTGGTTGGGTTTAGGGGAGCAAGGGGGGCTCAGTGGTCAGCTGTGTTAGCACAGGGACAGCGGGTGGTGTGGGGGGTGTGGTTGCCCAGCTGAATCTCCCCCCTCCACCATCCCCCACACTCTTGGCTAGGCTTATTCCCATGACAACTGTAGGCCGCACCAGATGTGCACAGAGTACAGGCAAAGTGTATTGTAGGCCTACACACCCCTACATCTGAGGCTATTAAAAAGTAAATCGTTATTGGTTGTTTCTGCGTCTTTACATCGCTGCATTAGCTTTTCTTATGTCAATGAATTAAAAGACAGCTGCCATTAAGGCTGCTAACTGAGTCATGTGCCCTGGAGGAGTGTAGAGTTTCTCATTTGGACCGCAGCCAGCAGGCTCAACAGAAAATAAAACCGTGAGCGTACACAGCTCTCTGAAATGTCATTATACACTGAGGAGTAATGACTGTAATCCCGAGGTTTAATAATATTTAATAAGCTATTATGCACACAGCTTGCCACATTGCCTTACCGTTAGTTTCATTATGTGCGCTATTGTCAGGCCCCAGTGTGTTTGTGCTGTTGGAACACTCTGGTGCAAGGCGGCTGGTAATATGAATTTCGGGGCGGTGCTATAATTGCGGTGGCAGCTCAGATACTGTATACTCTATTGTCCTTATTGTTTAGCGTATTTGTAGACTTTTCAGTTGAGGAAAAACAAGAATGAGCAACAAAAGGTTTTGCTGGTAATGGACGACGACGGCGACGTCAACGATGGCGTGTGAAACAACATCAACGAGTGACAATAACTTGGGTTTATGGGTAAACATAGAGGCCGTCCAAAATGCACAAGTCTCTCATTTGGACAGGAGCCAATGAAACGTGTAACTCATTACTGCTCTATTGAGCAGTTCTATTGAACATGACTCATAATAAAACAACATCCTCCCTGAATGTATTCAGCACCCAAAGCCTCTAGTCTGCTAAATGTAATATCCAAACTATTCTTGTCTAACTCAGGCCTATGTGTAGTGTACCATCACTGCAGCAGAAGTTCCCTTCAGGGATCAATAAAGTACTTATCTTAATCTTCTCTTATCTTATCTGAAATGACTGCTGTCACAGGCTAACTCACATTAAGATGGATAGATAAGGTGTATATGCTGTTCCCCTCCTCAAAACAATAAATTACAGCTAAATGAAAGAGTGAATTCACAGGTGATAATTTAGACATTGCCAGTTTACCAGAGTCAGGAGGTACCCCATGGAGGCCTCGTGTTGGGGGGTGGGGGGTGGCTCTGTGGGTTGTGGTTGTGCACAACAGGTGCTGAGATGCCTGTCAACACTAAATTTCTGTTATTCGCTATCACAGTTTCTCTATTCACTTAGCAACACTATGCGTGTGTGAGGCATTTGGTACGACTTGGCGTGAGATGGCCTTTGTTAATTGGGTTGAGTCAAAGTGGGCAATTGAAGCTATTGTCGAATATGTTGTCATTTCAGGCACGTCTTCTTCTGCGTCTTATTTGGAGACGTTGAAGAGGGCCAGAGATGCAGGCGAGGAGGAGTTAGCCGTGTAGGCTGCAGTGTTTTGATTGGCTTTGCAGACATAAACAAGAGCTGCACTTGTGAGCGACCCTTGCGCCTGACCCCACAGATAGAGGCTTCTCTAATGGGCGTCTCTTTCAGCAGTGGGCCAGGCTGCCGGGGAAACAGAGGAGCCATTGTTTAGGCAAGGGAAAGCTGAAGCTCTCCCTGTTAAAGTGCAGAGGAGACAGGACCAGATAATAAGAGCTACCAAGTCAATGGAGTCTGGAGGTAAACGGCGAGGCAGACAGGGCGCATCACTGGCGCACAGACACTAATATCCAATATCCATTAACAGTAATTAAATGAGAAAGTGTCTATGCACGACACTGACGGCTGCAGGCACAACCTGTCAGTACGACCGCTGTGCAGATATATGTATTACGCTTTATTAGCACAATAGGAATTCTCATACATGAAATACCTAAGGCAAAAGGGATTAGCTGTGGAACATTGGGGATCTGTGTGTGCTGTAGTGACTGAGACTAGGATCTGTTGATCTGTTTCGACCACATCCTATGACACACACACACACACACACACACACACACACACACACACACACGCACACACACATTGTGTGACACGAGGAGGCCCCAGGCAAGGGAGTTGCTCTGCTGCAAGTGGCCAAACAGGTGAGTCAGGTGTCAGCAAGCTGTGAAACTGTACCTGGCAGCCATGACAAAAGAAGTGCCACGCGTTTGCCCTCAGGGAGGTGACTTTAGACAGTGCACAGCTTTGACTTGTCTGCGCTATTAGACACAAGAGTTACAAAGCGTCACATAGGTGGGAATATAATGCATTGCATTGATTTTATGCTGCGTATGTTCACTGCATTATCATACGTCTTACACAGCGCTATATGTAAAAGCCTCTGAGACCGTTCCAAGTAAAATGCTACCCCCCTGCACAGGCCAGAAAGAGACAGTGAACCTGTGTTTATATCTGCCATGAGTAATCTATCAGTGTTTTGGCCCGGCAGCATCTGTGCTACAATGTAACTAATCTGTCGCCTCAGCAGCGCAGGCCTTGACCTTTCAGGACGTGACAGGGAGAGTTGGGGGTGAGGTACATTTGTTTATTTTGCTCTGTACTGGGGCATATTACTTGGCGTACATGTGGGACACAGGTCAAGCCTCCTAGTTGCCATGCTACACTCGCCTACACTTTGTGCGTTTCAGGAGTGTGTGGATGTGTGCATGGAGTAAAGACCGGGCGCTCCCTCCAAATGAATGTCCAAGCTGCAGGATGGATGTGATGGGCACAGTTTCTGCCAAACGCCTGGCTAGCATCAAACGCTTGGCTAGCCTCAGACACTTGGCTAATCCATCAGTGGCTTACTTTGACGACTCAGAACTCCTTGAAATAAAGTGAAATCTTAGGTCTTAGTTGAGTGGGAGCAGAGCACAGAAGACCAGTACATTAAGTATGCTCCTGCAGGCTGTCACGTAAAAGCCAGGGCATTGTACTAGCAGCACGTTGCAGTTTGTCAAACAATACAAAAATTACAACTTTGAACTTGTTCATTAAAATTTTATTTGAAAAAGTACCAATAAACAACAAGAAATTCAGAAAAAAAAGTTGTGTAGAGCAAAGCTCTTTATGTACAGCATATTGCACTACATAACACATTGTCTTCCATAATATATCAACACAAAAAATATGAACACAAAATGAGTGCACAGTACAGTCTCGAAAACACACAGTCAATGTTTACAAAAATGCTACATTTTCACTGGGTCTTATTTCTTGGTATGCAAAGATCGTGTGATATTCAAGACTTTGTTGAAACTGAGCAGTTAAAGGCATTTTCCAGGGTTTCAGTAATACACGTACAGTTCATCTTTTCTGTAACAAAGGGAAATTATTTCCTAGCTATTATGAAGGTTCATGAGCCAATTTAACCACAATACTGAATCGTTTGGTTTTGTTTATACACTACAATGAGATGCACACGGAATGTTGCAAGTTCATTTTTATACAAAAAAAAGCCCTTGATCTCATTGGGCTTCAAAAGATCCAAACAGTATTAAAATGTGACAAAAACAAACCCTTTTTCCCTAAGAAAATACATCTTAAAAAAGTTAATAAAAGACCATGAGCAAGAAATGTTTCATACAAAATAACAAAATCAAAACCTTCTTCAAAACTTCAAATGTATATAAGGTGGACTAAAAAGTTCAAGACACTTGATGGTTTCCATAAAATACAAACACCCCACTATCGGTCTTCTCTTCTCTGCACATTATATGGAGAGTGCAGCTTGGGAACCTCATCTAACAAATTATGCAGGGCAAGAGGGTGGCTTGTTTCCCTTTACAATAAATCAAACAGGCCATCTTTTAAGGCGGAGCTGGTCAATGTATCACTGTATGGCTAAAACATATGGCCAGTTGAGCCCATGACGAACCACGGAGAGAACAACCCAAAGTATATACTACATTTAAAACACAATACATCAGGGACACATGAGATATACAGACACAAAGTACTTTCCAGTGCATACTGATTATAATACAATTATCAAAATTTAAGAATTGAACCCAGCAACCAATGCCCTAATAAGAATTTGAATTTGTTTTAGAAAAAAATAATTATAATAATCACTACTCTGAAACTTCTGATGGCCTGTATATCATGTATTTTACATTTTACATTTATATGCACTACATGTGCTTTAGTAAAAAATGGTAACATGGGTAATGCACAGGCAAAATTAAACCCTGCTAACTGGTATCAGTTAAGGCTCAAAACTTCATCCAAGTGGACACTTCTCTAAAGCACAAGCATCCATTTATGACACCATGCCTGGGTGTGTGGAGACCACAGACAAATGCATGAACTAGTGGGCCTCTCCCCGGAAATCACAACCTTAAAGTAATAACAGGCACAAAGCAGTCTATCTGTGCTCTGGCCAGAAACAAATAAAAGAACCATATACACATCTAAGACCAAAGAAAATTGAAAATAAAAAGCAATTGCACACAGAGGTGTATACAGTAGAAATCAGCAAATATACAAAAAAAATAAATAGGAAGGGGTAAAAAATAAATTACAAAATGAAGAACACCCAAGTTAAGAAGGAGCAGTACATGGAGGACTAGGGTGGGGCGGGTATACAGACTGATAGGCAAGGCAAGGTGCGGTGGAACAGGCTGCTATACGGGGACTGGCTCAGCATTCAGGATCCGCAGGAAACTTTAACCGTAACCACGTTCAGTTCACTTCACACGCCTCCTACTAAATGTTCAGCAGGCCTCTGTCCCACCGCAGCTAGCAAGCGTGGCCTCCCGCCTGTCTGTCAAACTGCACCTTTTGGGTATCTACTGAAGTCTTAAGCCAATAGAACTGAACTGAACTGAAATGGAGACATGTCCACACCTTCAGGAGTTTTCATTAGACCACCATTGCTTCTCTTGTAACTGGTTCTGAAGGTGACCAGTAGCCTACAAAGTTGTCCCTGAGACACATTTGAGATGTTAAATGAGAGCAAACCCTAACTGCACTATGACAACCCTTTACAATTATACCCCCGACATGTACTGCTCTTGGGTCCAAAAGTTAGCCTAGAGCAGGCAGGAAAGTACAACAAACAGCATCTTTAACAGTGTCTTCAAACATATTCATATTTTACTAATAATTACAGTTTATTCGCCGTGATTTTATTTTTTTCCAACTTATAGACCAGTTGTCAATGGATTCAGTGATATAACATAAATGATCTGCACCAAAAGAAAAACAGTAATCACCCAACAGATTACAGAATGGTAAAAACCACCCAACATTTAACCTGAGAGGAGATGGTATTAGTTCACAGGTTGGGAGGGATGTATAGTATTGCTTTGGTGTTCACAATACACACTGGCTGCATGAAGCACATAGCACATAGACTCACTCAAACCCTGACTGTTGATCAAGGCATGTGGCTCTGTGGGCACTGCATGTTAACCTTTCAAAACCAGCAATTCTGGTACAGTATCTTTCTTGAGTTGTGTTGTTTATTTGAAGTCTTGATGCTAATGATTTGTCTTGGACATGCGAATGAAAGAGCCAAATGACCTAACTGATAACCTTCATTCAGAACAGAGGTTGGTTTGGTAAGACAATATGAACTTTTTAAGGGTGTAGTCTAGTGCAAAAACAGTGGATCCACAGCTCCACTTCAAGGGCATGGAGGTCTCAAAGAAATCAAAAGCAAACAACCTAAAATACTTGGATCTATTCTATTGGAAAGTAGAATTAGGAACAAGATTATATTGGAAGGAAGATTCATGTCTGGTGATCGGCTGGAAACTGAGAAAACCAAATATTTTTATGTCCTTATAGACCATAAATGGTTTAATTATTAATAATAATAATAATAATAATAATAATAATAATAATAATAATAATAAAATAATAATAATAATAATAATAATAATAATAATAATAATAATAATAATTACTATTTTCAATGACACCAGGGGACAACATTTTCAGATTTTTCAGTATATACTAAAAATGTAATTGGGGTATGAAATATGAAATATGAAATTAGACTAAAAACAATATACACTCCAATGAGGAGTGCAAAGTTGAGGTGCAAAATGCTTTGTTCTGAGAAACTGACTCTTTGGAAAATAGTAAATTGTCAAATTGACCGGTTACCTGGGAAAATTCAGTAAGGAAAACCCTGGAACATATTTATTTTCCTTTTCAAGTCCTTCTTATGTATTAAACCTGCTTAACACTCTTTCAGCTGTGCATGGAGACATGGAATAAGGCATTCCCAGGGTCTGCGGAGGTCATTCAAGGTGAATACATGTTGAAGTGCAAACAAACCCAACAAGAACAATGTAGGCTACTGTACACAATAATACACTGCACATTCACTCACATATGTGCATTGCCCTGTAGAGGAATATGGGGAGCAACATGGCATCTTCTTAGAAGGAAAAACCTTGTAAAAAAAAAAAAGAAGTTGTTGTCTCCGTCCTGCGGTGACCATTTCTCTCTCTTTTCTCCTCCCCAACAGACCCGTGTTAGATTTGACAGTGCCATCAGGAGTCCAGTTCCACTCCGAGACTGAGAAATATGATTTAAAGGGGCCGTGTTGGTCTTCTCACCTCCGTCCTGCTCCACCACGTCCAGCCAACCCCCCCCTGTCAAACAGGAGGCTGAGCAGAGTGGAGGCAAGGCGCCACCACAACGGCCCATGATGCCTTTGGTTTCGATGATACTGCAACAACAAAAAGAAGACCACCAAAAATTAGAATCATCACAATAACACCCACCGAAATGGGCTTATATCTCGCAAAACCTTAATATATGATTATACTTTTGAGATATTGAGATATTCAGTGTGAACATTTGATTTTTGACCCATTCTTGAATTAATTTAACAACCCCCATAACACAAAAAACACCTTCATTTTCCAGTTTTCCAGTGATACTTAATGATCCAGTGATAAGTGATACAATAATGGAGGTGAAGAGGTATAGAAGCAGACACCGGACGCCATCTTCTATCCCTAGTCTTAACATCATCAGACATCTACCATGTCTAATAATGCTATGAACCCCTACATCGTATGGCTCTGTGACTGCGACAACAAGCAGTGGATGAGGAGGAGCATTATTTCTCTCACTGGCATGCAAGCCAATTGGATAGTGTGCGATTAGAAGGATAATGCTATCTCTGCCATTGAGAAGGGAAGATAAGGTAATTGCACTATATGGGATTAGGGAGCTCTTGGGGAGAACCTGGAACTCATATCTACAGGAGAGTGGTAGAGCGTTACAGTAGCTCAAGGTCTGCCCACCAAAAGCCCAGCCACAGACGAAACGCAGACTCCACCATACCTGATAAGGCCGTAGCTATTTTCAGGGCAGGCCTATAAACCTAAGATGAGTAACAAAAGACCTTAGATTAGCTCCTCAACACAATGCAACAAGTACACCATTTTCTTCTTGGCAACTGTTTACCACAGCCAACATGTCTGACAGACAGCATAGATTAGATATGCCATATTTACATGACTGGTGAGGTAGTATCCAAACACTGACCTATTTTCACCAGCTAAGAGCAGCCATATGATAAGCCTTGAGGTGTATTTATTCCAGTCAAAGTGCAGTACACATTGCAGTGTGTTGCATAAGCTTTTGCCAGATTGCTGCTACATATGCAGAGCCTCTCACTCACTCACTTTTGCTCAAAGCAAAAACCAAGGTTAGAAACATATCAGAAAACTTAAAGTGCTAACAGCTTTATGAGTGACAACGCATAATCGTGAAAAAAAAAACATTTTGTTAATAAACAATAAATCTGCAGTAAAAGTTACATGTGGATATTTAGCTAAGGCTGTAATCATAACAACAATGCATTCTTTGTGAATACATTAGATAGTACATATTGGATGATTTCACAACATGTATGCAGCTAGCACGGATTTAAACACTTATGTCCCCACAACCTCTCTGAATATGAAAACTAATTATTATAGACACAACAAGCAGCTCCATTTTCGTGATGACAGAGATAGGGAGCAATAATTAATGTATGTGAATGTGGAATATAATGTACACGTCAGCAAGAGATGTGTAGACCGCTCACTGTCTGCTGTTAGCAACATCAATAAAACAAGAGGCCGACTACACCAACAGGTGTCACGCAAGCTAACAGCACAAATGCAATTCTACAAGTCTCCACAAAACACAGAAAGTCCCTGACAGTGGCCTTTTACTTTTCACACTGCCATGCTGAACGAGAGAGAGAGATAGAGTGGTGTAGGCAGGCTTGTCGCAACATGGTCACGAGTCACTCCACCAACTGTCAAAATCAACAGCCTCTAAATTTAGCCAGGCACAGAGAGCCAGTCTAGCCAGATGCGGCACGTCGTCACTCTGATATAAGCCTGATGTGCGTTATCAGAGTCCCGTGTGGGCTCTCCGTCAAGCCAGCTGAGCACAACTTCTGTCTTATCTCTAGAGCAAACAAGTGGCCACAAAGTCCACATTAGTCATATTAGGGAGGAGACACGGAGCTGAAGGACACAAACCAATGCTGACCTGTAATATTAGATGATAAGAGAAGCACAGAAATGGACATCACCTCCAGACACGCATAGATATTTTTTATTTCAAATTGCGATCCACTCTCACGGTCTCTACATGAGAGTGTTATTCCCTCTGCGAAACTGCAAAGATAAAACCACAAATGCTGTTCACGCATGCACACGCATGCACACGCATACACACACACACACGCACGCACGCACACGCACGCACGCACACACAGCGGACATTGAACCCTGCTTTCAACACCTCCTGTCGAAAGCAGAGGGAGTCGTCTCACCTAAAAAAACACGGGGGTGAAACCTAACCCCGCTCCTTTCCCTGCGCAGACCCGAGCAGTCTTCCTGCCATTGTGACCGTCATTACTGCCCTGTCTCCAATGGCAGGCGGGCTAATGTCAGCTTTCCTCTGGGGACCCCACCCCCCCCCCAGCCCTCCTCAGGCCGAGGAGCAATTTATCTGTCAGCATCCGCTAGCACTCCCCTCATACGCGGCTAGGCTATCTAATCCCTGCTCTTGCCAGGGGCTCCCAAGCAGAGCACACACACAGCTATGCCGCTCCATCAACGGTCCATCAGCGAGATGGCTGTCAAGAGGGCCTCGGCTGGCTTAGAGACAAGTGTCTGCTCAGTGCGATAGTGCTCCTCCACTGACAGGGAGGAGCAGGGCTGACAATGACAGGCCACTATCCAGGTGAGAGACAGATAGAAATATAACAAGGCACACGCACAAACAGTGTATGTCCTAGCTAACTGCTCCCCAGAGTTAGGAGATAGAACTGGAATCACAACAGATAAGCCTCGGGGTACAGAGCCAGTGGGATGCTGTATGGTCTTCACAGTGTGGCTGTCACACAGACTGGACAGCAAGCATGTCTCACACCTAGCTGAGCAGGGCTCTCCAGCTGTCCAACTGGCAAGTGTTTTAGTTATTGTGTGAATATGCAGTCACAACAACGTTTTTATTTTTATAAAGTCACAATTTGAGTTTAATTTCTTGCATGTGGCAAGTGCAGTTTTTCTCGCACACACACACAGACACACGCACACACACAAACACACACACGCACACACACAAACACACACACGCACAGTGCATGCGATGCCTTGTTATGACATCATAAACCCGTTGTTACTGATTCACTCTTGCTTCTGTTTACTCAGACAGCAATGGACAGTAACTCAGACACTTCCTGCACCCCCCCACCCAACCCTATCCCCCCCAACCCTTCACACAGGACTGGCCGCTGCCTGCCTCCCAGCCACACATGCGGTACATCTGCACGCTTGTGTCTGTCTGTCTGTCTGCTTGTGTGTTCGTGTGTCACTCTCACAATACGCGAGTCATGCTCAGCTCATGTGATAATAATAACCTCAGCTTAGATGATGGTGGTGGTGTGAGAAGAAATGTGAAATTTGATTTGGCGTCAACGTGAAAAGAAGAAGTTGTTTATGAAGGCATACATGTTGCGTCAGACTCCAATATAACAAACCGGGCGAGGCCCGCTCTGCTGGGAAAGGTTTGCGAGTGGCAAAGAGAGCACTGGTGTGTATTTTTCATCCCCTCTCCCATTATCAGCATCAGCCTATTACTGTAAGCAGATAGCTCCCCGCTATACTATCCTACACGGTCATTATGGCCGTCTCGGTTCCATAGGCTGTGGGGGCCTCTTATTTAGGGCGTTTCCCGTGGCTGTGGTCGGCAGCTAGGAAAGGGGTCTGAGTGGAGTCTCCCTGCAACCACAGCTGTTCCCCTCCGGGGCTCATGCATTCAGCTTCAGGTTGCAACACATGTTTACCTTCCCCCGCCACTTCTGCTTTTTTCTTTTTTTTTAGTTTACCATCGTATGAACGCACGCGTGGACGTGACGCGCGCACACACACACACACACACGCACACACATCCCGCAAAAACAAAAGAAAGTGCGAAATGTGTATGTGTGGTGATTTGTGTAAGACGCCATGTGTTTCCCTCTCCAGGCGACATGTAGCCCTCGGTGGAGCGCACACAGCTCCCGCGGGTCCGTGTGTGTGCGTTGGTGGTGAGCCAACAGCAACAAGTACTGTAGCGCGGCAGAGCAACTCGGTAGACGGTGTCGGTGTGCTGGTGTGCTGCTGACGGCCAGGCCAACAATGCACCTTCCCCCCCACTCCCCCCAACCCCCACTGCCTTACCAGTCGAGAGGAAACAGGGGAAGACGGCGAGGGAGAAGCAGAGAGAAATAAACAGGAAGAGGAGGCGGGGGGGGTGGGTGTCCTGGTCTGCTATATCTGTGTATTGGCAAGAGGGGGGAGGGGACGGGGGGGATGCAGGGTCAGAACAGGAGGTTAACGTACTGTGCACCAGCCGGTACATAACTGTGAAGGCATCGACCCCCACCACACCCCCTCTGATGGCATGGGCCCATACGAGCATGACAACGTATTAAAAACCTCCCGTTGTGCATGTGTGCTCCTGAGTCATCTTGTCTTCTAATCCAGCCGTGCTTTCTGCCCAGTGTTCGGCACACATGACATAACAACACAGTCGGACTTCCGTCCATCACCCACCAGTTGCACGTGTTCCCGGTGGAACTGGTCTGCTACCAGCCGCAGTTTCTGGCCAATGTGGGCCTCCATGCTGTGGCCCCACGCCTGCCGCTGCCCCTCCTCCGGCCCACTTGGCTCCTCCTCCTCCTCCTCCTCGTCCTCCTCCACCGCCTCCTCGTCCTCCCTTTCTTGCTGCCTGCTCCCCTGGTCTCCGCCAAGCTCAAAGTGTGCAGGGAAGTGCAATCGATAGCCTGCGTTTCCTGCAGAGCACCGATGATATTAGCAATTGGTTTATTGTTCTGGAAAACATTTAACATTTAACATTTATTTATTTGTATCATTTTTTAAAAAATGTTCTTGTTCTTTTTTTTTAATTAAATGTCAGTCAAGTCAATTATAATCTGCAAACAAATGGAAGTCAATGTGTGTGGTCTTTGTTGCTATGGAGCTGACTAGAAAGAGTGACATGTATGGCCTAGTTCCTCATGGTGCCGATACAGCCTGTTATTTTATAGCTGTCACTGACAGTCATTCCTCCCTGGTATCACTTATAGGCGATGGTCATGTCACGTCTTCAGAGCTACAGCGCCAGCCTGGCGCCTTCTGAACAGCAAAGCAGCTGGGTACACTTTCACACAGGCCATAAATGACACAGTGACTCGTACAGTCAGGCGCCACAATGTGTGAAAACCACAGCTACAATATTATCCATTCTTACGCTCCCACACGTCAACCTGTGACGTTATCACAGTCGAGGCTCACCGATGAACAGTTGTCTGGGCTCCTCTGCAACGCCGCAGGGCAACATGCCATTGGCCGGTGTAGGGCCGTGTGTCTGTGTGCCCTGATCTTTGCACTTTATCTGGCGGTAGGTGGTGTGCTGCCAGTTGCAGTTTGTGTCTGGCTCAAATACATCATCCTCTTCATCGTCCATACGGGGGCACTACAGAGTAAGTAACCTTAAGGTGGGAGGGACAATTATTATTAGAGCTGGATACAGAGATGTGTGTCTACTTACATCAACAGTATGTCTGTAAGGGGTTTATCTGTGGACAATGCACAATTCCACATTAAACAGGCTACCTAATGAGGCGACCTCATCCAGGCCACTGAACACTGGCTTTAAAAACACTCCCAGTATTATAAAAGGCAACCTTTCTGGTTCATAATGAATGACAAAAACCACAGTGCGAGTTGTGATACAGATAATGAGTAAAAGGTTTGCCTCCAAATGTAGAAGACGTGGTTGAGCTCATCTCGGTGATGAAACCACACAATTGGTGTGGTTAGGAGACTTGGTAGAGCTAAATTTACCTAAATAGGACTTTGGTGGACATGGCTGAGTGAGGGTCAGTGGCTCTAACTCTATGCAGGCCAACATAGCAAAAGTATTGTTTCTCTCAACTGCCCCATAATTGTCTACTCACCAGAGCAGAAAAAAAGTAATTTTTTCTACTACATACATTGTTAAAAATGTTTCACATAAACATTATGTCAGTTATTATAGAGTAACGTGTTTCCACTTCCCCATATCTCCAACAATGTCACAAACCAATATCTCCAGTATCAATCATGCACTCAACCTTGAATCATAGAGGGGTCAAAGAGAACACCGGTTGAAAACCTGAAAACTACCCTCACCAGTCCAACCTGAATCTGCCATTCAGTTGTAATGCAGGGTTACTACCACACTTCCAAAATGAAGGTCCATGGCAGAGAGATAATTACAGCCTTTAAGGAAAATCCTCAGCCACTCTCCCTTCCCTGCCTGTGTCTGTCAGCTTGCCTGCCCCTGAGAAGGAGTTTTCATTTCTACACCTAACAAACAGATTGGCCTGTGTAATGCGCTGAGACCTCACGCTATCTTGCGTGCGTTCACAATAATCCCTGTGCGTAAAACCACTTAATGTCTTGTTATGACAAACACAAGCGCAAGAACATACATTCTGAAAAAAAATAGCCTCAACTTCCAGTTATTCTATGCGCTCTGCTCATTTTCACGTCTTGTCAGATGCAGTGGCTCCCTCTGCCGCCGACCACATAATGCTAAAAGCCAGTAGCAAGACATACTGTAAGGAGAGGATACATTGTTGACAGATTTAATCCAACGTCATCAAGAACCACAGACCGCACCGGTTTCAGATAATACTCTGCATTTACCTGTCTGGCAGGCTACGTTAGGTAGCCTATAGTACATTAATAGCCAAGCAGTGTTAAAAGAAATGAAAGAAGCATTTCTATTATGCTAAGAAACAACCCATAATTAAACATCTTGGCAGATTGAGGATTTAATACACTATAGTCTATTGCGTAGAAGGTACACATATAAACAATTAAATACATACAAAAGAAACAGGGTGTTATCTATTCGTGAAATTAACATTTCGAGTTAAGTCAAACAATAATCCTGTTCGTATAAGCCTAAGAGACAACGTCAGAAACAAGCACTTCTACCGGCACAATGACAGTGCCGACTGACGAAATGCACTCGGTGACCGAGACCCAGTTTAACCGGGAAAGCCGGTAGAATTTAAATGTCTACTCTAAATGACTGTCAATGATCAACCCAATTCTTGTTGGACGGGCTTACTGCCTTGTAAAGGAGAGATCATGTATGAATTGAAGCTAGTCTACAGCATATTGACGATAACAACGGGTTGCGTGTTTGTAATATGGTACCGGTAATATGATATTGTTTACTAACTATCCCCTGCCGAGTATTAAACAAAGGACACATTCAATACATTACGTAAGCTACTCACCAGTCTTTTTTTAAATCGGATGCCTGTCCTAAACACAAAACACATTTGATAGTAACAAAGCCGTAGTAAATAAAATAGTCTACATTTAGTCCGTTTCACCCCAACGACAACATTAATTCTGTGAGAGAATCGGCAACAAAGCTGGTTTCATTTCGCAGGCATTAGCTCCGCCTTTTAGGGGCGGGTGAAATTGTGCTCTTAAAGACAAATAGATTTTTGACGGCATACATTATTGTATATCAGGCCAACACGGGAACCCCCCTTTAAGATACGTTTGCGCCTGCTGTTTTTAACCAATCGGCGTGTTTGTTTTTATTATACCTACGCGGTTTCCAAAACTAGAATTCAGATAGTGATTCAGACACGTGGAAGGGAAATTCCTCGTAGCAGTAGCACTTGCTGCTTTCACCAAGCACGAGTCAGCTGACAGTGTGAGTAATCGCTAGGAAAAGAATTGGCAAATTCCTAAAAAGTGGGGAAAAAAGACAAGTACTAGTGTTAAATAGTATAAGTAGCCACAATGTTTTACCCGTGCTACTGATCGCCTATCATCCACTTAAAACAGTGTGAGTGTGGTCAATATAATTTAGTTTTTTTAAGTAGCCTACTACGAATCAACAAGCATTTAACGTTACTTGCATTGTATTTTTACTTTTATTTTTAATTTTAGAATTGAATCCTATTGGAACAATTAACCTTAGGAGTCAACAATCAGCCAACGTGAAAACATTGCATCCTCTCAAACCAGATGATTGGACAGGTTGGTTCAATTTGCGTACCCTAAATTTTCTAGGACCAGACATCTCGTTCTTATGGTATGCTTAGATTAGTAATTGTAATATTAATACTGTTTTGGAAATAGTTAGTTACACTACTAGTAGTTACTGAAGAAAGTTATAATATTACAGTAACTACTTACTAGTAACTAGTTAATGCCCAATGCTTGGACAGGATTCACTCACAAAATTCTCTCTAACTCCTGTTTCTCCTAGCTCTTCAAGTGTGATACCCTGCCAATGAGCTGTGTGAGAGAAGTCAGATGTCGCTGGTTCCTGTCCACTATCAATTGACCAGAACTCTCGGTTTGGACTTTGTCCCACCTGCAGCCTGTGCAAAGTGGTGGAGTTGAGCTGTAGAAGAGGGGATTAGTTTTCTCTCTCAGTGTGATATTGGAAACTTGATCACTCTTGCATGAGTGAGCACTGAAACAAACAAAGGCCCAGAGAAGTGGAAGCATTGATAGCGGGGCCCTTTTGTTCTTCGGTAGTAAAAAAGAGATTCCTCATTTTAGTGATTGTTGAAGAAGAAAAGCCCACTGCAAGCATTAAATAAGGGATATAAAAGAGCAATGATACACTGTTATTCCCACTTTCCTAATTACCTGCAAAATGTCAGTAAAGAACAGAAAGACACTGAGAGTGCAGATAGTCAGAAATGCTTAGGCTTTGATTGAATACAAAAGACTCAAGGGAAAGATCTAAGATGTTGAAGAGTGTCACGTTTAATTTATTTACTATAAAAGGCTTGTACAGTAAATTTAGGGTTGGCTGCCTGTTCCCATTGAGTCCAGTTAGTTTCTCTGTATTGCTTTTGTTATTACATTTGTTCTAACTGATTTAAACCTTGTCCATGTTAAAATCTATAGACGGAAGATGAGTTCATGCTAAGTTTGCTGGCTCACGGCCAGCCCTTTGGTTTTAAGTTCCTGGTTCAAGGAGCGGACACCAATATTTATCTCTTTAGTCATGTGATGGAAAAAAATAGAACATAAATACTATATCTACAATAGCTTATTTTTCACTGGCAATGGCTTGATCATCAGCTATCTTGGATAAATGGGAAAAGAATAGCAAACATCAAGTACAATATTGATGGAAGCTTAAATAAACACACCAGTTATGATAGCTATAAACATGAAATAGTCTGTAATATTTTAGGTTTTCATAATTTTATCATGTGAATATGAATAAATCAGAGCTATCTCTCCACTCTGGTCATACTTTGAGCTGAACATTGAGCTGAGAGCAATTGGGAAAGCCAAACAGACACACACACACACACGGCTGCTCAATCACATCCCCTACTTCCTTAGTAACCTCAATAACCCATCCTCCCTCTTGATATCTCATTATCTCTGGTATACACATATACACACACACATAGACCTACGAACACACATACTCACACACACACACACACACACACACGTGAGCTGTGTCCTATAGTGAAACATCCTCAGCATCTGAACCCTGCCTGGAAACTGCATGTGCTCTAATTGACATATCCCAAGCCCCGCCCCTTTTACATGTCCTCCACAGTTGAGCATTTTTTTCATCTGAAGGAACCCCCCCCCCCCTCAACTGTCTGTTTTCCTGTTATAGCTTTCTATGCTGTTTTGTCATACCTAGTTACAGTAACTATGTAGGACGAAAGGATGTAAGTGAAAGGGGTGGGGCGGGGCTTGGGATCAATTGGACATGTTCCATTGACCTTAGTCACACGGCAGCCATCTTCCTCTGACGTCACGCTCAGGGTGGGAAATCGCCATGGAAACACTAGAACGTCAGCTTGTTTTCACTACTATCAGCTTTCAATTTTCCTACCCTGAGCGTGACGTCAGAGGAAGATGGCCAATGGCACGTCCAGATGCCTCGCCAGTCAGAAGGAGCATGTGTGGCACTCTGACCCAACGGCCAGTGATCATATTGGAGTATGACCTGACTGACAGCAGAAGGGTGCCCGCTGCCCTGGCCTCAGCAGAGTGCTTCTCGTTACCCTGAGTTAACGTCATTGGCTCCAGGAAGCCCTGGAGTCAATCTATCAGGTCTCCACTATACTACTTCACAATGTGTCACAAAGTGCTGTTAAAAAAACATCATAACAATGTTGTGATGTGTGTGAGACGTGGTCAGACTAACTAACTAACTAACTAACTAACTAACTAACTAACTAACTCAGGGGTAGGCAACCCTGGTCCTAGAGAGCCGCAGCCCTGCATGTTTTAGATGTCTCCCTGCTCCAACACACCTG
>JAOEGT010000015.1:2834828-2881231 GCA_025447795.1 Speoplatyrhinus poulsoni
CCCCACCACCTCCCCCCCCCCCCAGCATGATCGTGGCCCAGAGCAGCCGGGCCCTGGGATTTGCTCCGCCTGGCACTTCACCTCTCAAGGCGGGCCCCTGCCCCACCCTGAGGATGAAGAAGCTGAACTGGCAGAAGCTCCGTTCTGTAACTGGTGAGTGGGGGCTAAACCGGCTAAACAGTCAGCGCTTTAACAATGGGGTTCTCAAAAGAGGGAATTCTGTCTCTTCTGGGGTGTGTTTGTATTGTGTGTTATGCGTCACGTATGTGGAATACCAGGAGTTCAGTTAAGGTGACCTTTTACCTCTTACGCAGATGGCCAGTCCATGTGGGCCTCGGCTCAGAGAGACGCCCCTCCTTGTGAGCCGGACTACAGCAGTATAGAGCAGCTGTTCTGTCTGCCTGTGACCGAGCACAAAGACAAGGGAACAGCTGCTCCTGTCAAGAAGGAGCCTAAAGAGGTGTGCTTGGCCAGTGCTTGACACACACAGCATCTCTGTGGCAGTCGCAAGACAACAAGCGTGTCCCGTCACCAATGCTGAGTAGTCGATAAACCTTTCCACCTTGTCCTTTTGCTACAGATTACCTTCATTGATCCAAAGAAAAACATGAACATCAACATATTCTTGAAGCAGTTCAAATGGTGATACATTTAATGTGTTATTTATTTCAAGCCAACACTTTGGTCCGTTTGTGCACTTACCCTCCTACCCTTCCGTTCAGCTCGCATGAAGAATTTATTGCCATGGTCCAGGGTGGGGATCGAACCAGATTCGACGTGGAGGTGCTGAAGCAGCTTCTAAAGCTACTGCCAGAGAAACACGAGGTTTGAGAAACTACAGCCATTTGGCTACAGCCGCACACGGTGAAGTCTTGTTTACTGGTGTGTGCCTCTGTTTAGATTGAAAACTTGAAGGCCTTCCAGGGAGACGCAGGAAAGTTGGCAAACATAGATCGTTTCTACATGTCTCTGCTTGCTGTCCCTTGGTAAATATTATGCCCTATCTGTCACAATGCCTTGTCAAATCGATTCTCAGTCTCCCTGTATGTCAGTAGTGCTTTTCCATCTCCTGTGAATACTTTGTCCACCTGGCTTGTTTCCCCAGCTATCAGCTGAGGATCGAGTGCATGCTCTTATGTGAAGAGACTGCTTCAGTACTGGACATGCTGAAGCCTAAAGCCCAGTTGGTGGAGTTGGCCTGCCAGTGTAAGTGTGCAGCAGCCTTTACTGTATAAACACATATTTCAATGCTGGCCCTGATTCCTCATGCCATTTTGATTATAGTTTCTCCTTGCATAGATATAGATGATGCGTGGCATAAAACTGCCCCTCTCTAGAAATTGACCCTCTAGTTTTTAGCACTACAGATTGTAGCCCACTTTTGTGAGTGTGACCATGTATGGAAAAATATGTCTCGTGAAAGCTTGCTAACCTATACTAATTTGTACTATACTGTTTTCTTTAGCTCTGAGAGTGAGCACTCTCATGCCAAGTTTCTGCAGGCTTATCCTGGATGTGGGAAACTTCCTCAACTATGTAAGAACAACTCCCATCTAAAGAATGTCACTCGCATTTACAATAAGGCAGAGCTGTCCTCCTTAGCTAGCTGTTTATCTTCATCCAGGGAAGTCACACGGGAAATGCAGAAGGCTTTAAGATCAGCTCCCTGCTCATACTTACAGAGACCAAGGCCAACAAGAGTCGCATCACATTGCTTCATCACATCCTAGAGGTGCGCTATAATTACCCAGAGCTAACCCCCTTATACCCTGAGTATTTTCAAAATAATGAATTTAATAACTGTCTATTGGGCTTCTTTTGCACAGGAAGCGGAGCTGACTCACCCAGAGCTTTTAGCATTGCCAGATGACATAAAGATGTGTGAAAAGGCAGCAGGGTATCTATTGTTGGTCCTCAATTATAAACAAATTGCTCGAACAATGGATATTTCAAAAAGTTATCTTTTCGTTTTTAGCATTAACCTGGAGTCCATTCGATCAGAAACAAGTGCACTGCTCAAAAGACTGAACAGCACTGTGAAGAATGTCGCCAATTCACTTGACGACATTAAACAACAATACACAAAAGTCATTGAGGTGATGTGAACTTCTTTGCCTTGTCTTTTAATAAAGCTCAAAATGACTAGCTATTGATTTTGAAGTCCCCAAATGCCTTGCCTTTTACTCTATTCTAGGAAAGTCTTGAGGCATGTCAATCTTTGGAGAAGCAGTTCTCTGAGATTGACGCAACAAGAAGTGAGCTGGCACATTACTTCTGTGAGGATGCTGGTCAGTTTTCTCTTGAGGACCTGTTTGGAACCATAAAGACATTCAGAGGACTCTTTATAAAGGCCCTGAAGGTCAGAACGGTCAACATCTCAGATGTTAAGTTACTGCTTGAGTATCTTCACCATATTATGTGTGCTTGCTGGGTGGCTTGGTTCATGTAGTATATACATACGAACCATCCTGTGCTATAGGCTGCAATAAACATTGTAGTTCAAAACTTTAATACGTTTCTTTTGAGATGTACAGTATACTTGAGTGTCTGTAAAATTGTCAACGGTATCTTTGTTAGCGGCACCATTTGCTGCACGTTATGTTGACGAAAATGTACAAGCGGTCTCTTTTGCTTTTTGCTGCCAGGAAAATAAATCCAGAAAAGAACAGGCAGCCAAGGCTGAGAAAAGAAAGCAGCAGCTGGCTGAAGAAGAGTCCAAAAGGCAGAAGGGTGAACATGGACAAATAAGTGAGTTTTGTCTCCCTCTTCTCCTGGGGTTTGCTGTAAAAAGAAAATCAATCCTTTTTTTTTTCCCCATTCAATTATGACAGGGGTGGGGAGTCCTGGTGGGCCACTGTCTCGCACGTTTTAGACGTCTTCCTGCTAAAAAACCTCTGATTCAAATAAATGAGTCGTTATCGGGCTTCTAGCGATCCATTCATATGAATAAGGTGTGTTGGAGCAGGGAGAATTGGGAAGTGATTTCCATAGGCAGGGCAAGAGTGACTTCTTTCTCTACCATCTGTCAACAGTTAAGCGAGGCCTTCCACCACAGAACGATGGCTGCATCGTTGACCATCTTCTGGCTGATATCAGGAAAGGTTTTACCCTCAGGAAGATGCGGCCCAGGTGCGATTCGGCAAGCTTCACCTCTAGTGAAATACATAGGGATGCCAGCCCACCTGGTAAGGACAAGAGAGTGTGGTGTGTTGTCCCGCATCTCTCAGCTCCGACCATATCCGCTTAAAGGCAGGGTTAGTCATTCTCCAGAACGCTTGCTAATTTTGAGCTCAAATCACAACAAACTCTCTTGACAAGCTCCGCCTCACACATTGAAACAGATTGCGAAGCCAGGGGCGGCGTTGTTGTGAGTGGCGTTCGCCACTTGGTTTAGATTTAGATTTCTTTATTGTCAATGTACATACATTGAAATTCAGGTGCACTCAAAGTGCTGGCTCAATATAAAAATAGATAGTAAAATATATCAAATAGACGTTAAAATAAATGTATAAATAAAGCATGATCAAGTGCTTGTGTGGGTAAAAGTACTGATGAATGATTGCACAGACATAGATTATTAGACTCAAAGTTATGCTGGCTTTAGGTTTGCTTTCAGTTCAGTTTCAGCACTCTTGCAAGAGCGGTGGAAGTGGGGTTATGCATTTCACTGCATGTGGGTAAAAGCTATTATTCAGTCTGTTCTGATAGTTCTGTGCCTTTTTCCAGAAGGCAGGGGGGAGAACAGGTGATATCTGGGGTGAGTGGGGGTCTTGTGGGGATACTGTGGGGATACTGCTGGCCTTGCTTTGTAGTCTGCCAGTATAGATGTTCCTGAGGGGTGGTAATGTCACGCCGACTCGCTGCAGGTCCTTCCTGTTCAGTGCAGCTGGCAAACCACACCGTGCAGCAGTATGTCAGGAGGCTCTCTATTGCTGACCCGTGGAAGTTGGTGAGCAGGGGGGTGAGCGTGCCTTAGCTTCCTCAGGAAATAGTCTTTGTAGGGCTTTCCCCACCTGATGAGGTCAGCAGATATGTGCACACCAAGGAACTATAAGTTCTCCACCACAGCCCCTTCTATGGAGAGGGCAAAGTGCTCCGTGCACTTTGACTTTCTGAAGTCCACAATACGTTCCTTGGTTTTTGCAGTGTTTAAGTCCAGGTTGTTTTGGCAACACCACCTTGCCAGATGCTGGACCTCATCCCTGTAAGCTGTCTCGTTGTTGTCAGATATCAGTCACTATGGTAGTGTCGTCAGCAAGTTTGATGATTGTGTTGGTGGTATGAATGTGGGAGCAGTCATGGGTGAAGAGGGAGTAGAGAAGCGGGCTGAGGACACACCCCTGTGGTGTGCCGGTGTTTGTGATTAGAGTGGATGACATGTAACCTCCCATCCTGACATTCTGTGGTCTGTTGCTCAGGAAGTCCAGTACCCACATGCACAGTGAACTGCCCAGGCTGCTTAGTTTTTAACCAGTTTGTGGGGGATCCCTGTATTGAAAGCTGAGCTGAAATCCAAAAAACAGCATTTTATTTAGTTTATGTTCCAATGTAAGGAGGCAGAGCTGTGTAGAAGTACTGGATTCTTTTATCAGCACGCACAGAACGGTAAGCTAGCGAAATGTGAGGAGATTTAACAGAAAGCTTACAATAGCTAATTATACCTTCTTAACAGAACAGCTGCTGTAGCTGTTTTGCAAGCCTGCTGTCTGTCCATCCATCTGTACTGTTAACTGCCTTAGTGCAGCAAACGCCTCGTTACTTCTTCAAGCAGTTAATGCTTACATTGCATGTCCAGCAGCAATGTTATTTAGCTCTTCACGTTGCTGCTAACCGCTGCCTTCTGCCCTGCTGAATCAGGTGCCCGACATGTAAAAGAAGAAGTCATAGCACCAGATACCAGCAGGCCTCAGACAGAGGAGAGCAGAGCCACCAAAGACGGAGTGAACGCTCAGCCATCAGAACCTGGAGCACAGGTTTCTCATCGAGACGCGTCAGCCTTGGCAGCCAGCGTACCTCAACAACGCCCAAACGCAACCTCAGAAGGTCCCCTCTCGTCACTGAACGGGCCGTCCTTGCAGAGGCAGCGGAGCAGTGCGGCGCAGCCGGAGGAGCCGAGGGAAGCCGGAGCTTCAACTAGGGGCGGCTCCGCCCCTATGAGGGGACCGGTGTCTTTACTGAACACACAGAGCAATCTAAAGCAGTCGGGGGAGGGGCTTTGTGTCCCTACAAACCTGTTGGACGACAACAGCAGCTACATAACCAAGCATCTGAAGAGC
The DNA here is from genome assembly GCA_025447795.1 of Speoplatyrhinus poulsoni. Classification (NCBI taxonomy): domain Eukaryota; kingdom Metazoa; phylum Chordata; class Actinopteri; order Percopsiformes; family Amblyopsidae; genus Speoplatyrhinus; species Speoplatyrhinus poulsoni. The sequence continues at coordinate 2,840,105 of JAOEGT010000015.1, forward strand.
AATGAGACGGAGAACAACAACAATCTTGTTGCAGTGGAGCAGGAAACGCTGAAAGGGAAACGCTCTGTAGCGGATGAGATTGACAGCAGCAGAACCACGTTGCCTAAAGACAATAAGTCAGTGACGTCAGTTAGTGGGAGCCTGCAGGATTATGATGCACCGGTCGGCCTTGACTCAAAGGAGCCGGCGTCCTCGTCAGTGTCGGAAGCACTGCCTGCAACTGCTGCGGTAGAACCTGGACCAAAAGGTCTGCAGAAACTCATTAAACGAAACAAAAAGAAGAGTCATGAAGGTAATCGACTCATTACCATAAATAAAGCTTGTAATGGGAAAGCTATTTTTTTAATGTGTCTCAAGGGGACATCGTTAATTGCCTTGCTTGTATTCTATGTAACGTTTTATATTTTTATATGACTCCGTGTGTCGCGTTTAACTTAATGTTTGTAATTTATGTATTTTAATGCATCATCATCACATTTCATAGTCAGTTTGTTTCAGTTGTCTCCATTTTGCCTTTTTAAAACACAAGGTAACAATGGAAATGGACAAACCAAACATAAAAAAGGCTGTGTGTTGCAGTGAGGTAGGTATAGTGTCAGAGATTGTCATTAGAAGGAATATGCTAATAATAATAAATCTAATCTTAAAAAGCTTTGTCAAATGACATTGGTTGGGGATCTCATCGAACATTGTTTTAATATGGTCTTGTCCAAGTTTTAACAGGCACTTTGTCTTTGTTTTTCTATTTCATCATTTGTGGCTAAACAGAAATGTCAACATGATGTTTTTGAGGCCATGTCTGTTTACGATCCCAAATGTCTTAATCAGTCTAACATCTATAGGATCTCAGATTCTACAAACCTTTCCAACTCAAGAACACCTTTGTGTCATGAGTACTGTCAGTTTTGTGCATTCATGTCATCCATGCAATAATGGCATCCAGTTCAAACGATATTAACATTGGATAACCACATGTGAATTCTTCATGATTGGGCTATAATGAAACATCTACTGTACATTAAATGTTTTCTGATTACTAACAAAACTGTTGGCATCTAATCAACTATATCACTCCCTCGCTATCATTTTAATATATTTGTTTCTCGTGCATTTATATCTTGCTGCCAAGTGAGGCGCTGGTTTTTAGTTTTTAACACTGATACTGAATTAATAGATTATATACATACACACACATTTACTGATTCTTTCATGCTAATCATTTTAGTTTGTTTTTCTAGGTGATTCCAGAAAAAGAAAAGCAAGAGGAAAAAGAAAGACTTGAGCCATTAATGCCATGCTGCTTTTCTGACATATGAACTATACCGTACAATATACAGTATTTATATTGACTGTTTCAAGTAGGCCTAAATGGTCTTCCAACCCCTTGCACAAACACACATTATTGTAAGACTTTTGTAAGGCTCTGGCACTGAGGCTGTTGATGTCACTTGTACATGAGGATGAATGAGTATTAATGCTATTTGAAGTGGGTAATATGCTTTATGTCGTTTTGTATGCTTGTACAATGTTTTATAAGGCTAGAGGCTATATTGAACGTCCAGCACATACATGCAGTGTTCGGTGGCAGCAAGAAGAATTGCTCTTGTATTTTATTTATTTAAAGGAAATATGCCTATGCCGCTGAATGTAATTAATTTGTATTAACAAAAACAATATGGGTAAACCTTGTATGCAGTGGACATAGCCTACCAACGTGTGATGTTATGCCTTAATAAAAATAAGTTCAGTATGAGTAGCCTATTTCTTAACGTCACATGCAGTAGGATATAGGCTACCTGTTGACTGTAGTAGTAAACCAACCTTGTAACACTTTTTGCGCTAGTGCAGCTCCTCAGACAAATACCAGAGCGCGTCTGGCTCTGACATCATTGACTATGAAGTTACAGATATGGCATTTCCACTCTTGGACACGCTTTAGTTTGCTTCAGACGAACAGCCGAAGGCATCATGTCACTTACCTATTCTGCAAAAGATCACAAAAGCTACACGAATCAACCTGTCGCGACGACTTTGAAGCGACCACGGAACGACACAGGGAACAAAGTAACTGTAGTGCTTGGTGCGCAGTGGGGAGATGAAGGCAAAGGAAAAGTAGTTGACCTGCTCGCGACTGAAGCAGACCTGGTTTGCCGATGTCAGGTATGTGTGGATTATCTATGCCAACCGTCTTCGAGACTATTATGTCACTATAGTTTTGCTTTCCTTTGGCACAAACACAATGCAAACTCACATGATTGGCAGTGTAGCCTGCAGTACAACAGGTGCTGAGTATAGTGAAAACACTGAAGTGGTATAAAGCAAGCTTTCTTTCAATGGGCTTTTAATGTTATAGTCTAGCAAATGGTAGGCGAATGTATCCATTTACTGTGCAGTTGACTTTGTCAAATATGGTGGTTAAAATGTAATTAGGCCTTCTTAAAACTATTTAGCTCAGCTATAACTGCACTAATACAATACAGTCAATAGGCCTATATCAGAGTGATATCCAATGGAAATGCAAACGCTATTCAAATAATGTAAAAAGGTGGACAAGCTGAGTTAAATCAGTCAGTTAGGTACAAGGGCATGTTGTAAAACAAACACCATAGTGTCAAACCGACCAGTTGCTGCCCTGACAAATCAAACTGGGCAGGAACTGTATATTAATCTGCCCAGAAACCAGTGGCAAGTACACTGAACACTGTAACAACACCCAACACTTGCTGTGCTTATAACTGACAGTTAGGCCCAGCACCCTGTGTTCTGGAGGCCCAGCTAACCCCACCCACTGGTCTGTGGCTAGGTCACATTCCCAGGGTGGTTTGACATGTGAGAAGGCCAGGTCTTAGACAGAGAGAAGGCAGTGGTAGGTCCACCAGTACCAGCCAAGTCTGTTAAAATAGGTGTTATAGATCTTGACAGTCAGGAAAGGGACAGATTCTCACAACTAACAAAAATAACATAATGTGGAATTTCTCCTGTAAAATGTAGTGGTCCATACTTTACGTGCTTGTGTTGTTACACGTTTGTCTGCAAGGATCAGATAAGCATCTCAATGTTTATTATAGGGGGGTAACAATGCAGGTCACACAGTGGTAGTGGAAGGGAAGGAATATGACTTCCACCTTCTTCCCAGTGGAATCATCAATCCGAAGAGCATATCTCTCATTGGTAAGAACGTGTTGCGTTAGCATACTGTGCTGTGACTATTGTACCAGTGTCAGTTGTTGACAATCACTTCAATGACATATACCTTCTACCTGCTCTTACAGGTAATGGTGTAGTCATACACTTACCTGGCTTGTTCGAAGAGGGTGATAAAAATGAGAAGAAAGGTATTTTTTTTATTAAAAATAATTAAATATGCCTGTATGCCTATGTAGATATTCAATTCAAAACCAGATATTTCCAACTACAATAGTCATACATATACAACATTAACAGTGTTTGCACTGTATTTCTGATCAATGTGATGTTAAGGAAATAAAATGTGCTTTCAACCTTTTTAACAGTAGCGTATACACAGAAGTATATTGTGTTAGATTGCTGCAAAACAGTGTTTCCTTGCATTCTGTGACCAGGTCTCAAAGGCTGGGACAAGAGGCTGATTGTCTCGGACAGAGCTCACCTTGGTATGTTGACTCACTCAATCTTCATGGATATGTTGTGGCAATTCAGAAATAACGCTTTTAGTGTCATGACCTTTCAGTTACTTTGTGATATGTTGTTTGTTCCATCAGTGTTTGATTTCCACCAGGTGGTCGATGGCCTTCAAGAAACACAAAGACAAGCACAGGAAGGGAAAAAGTAGGGTATAGCGTGTGTGGGGATGGTTGAATAACATTTCCTTATGAACTAATGCATTAGAGAAACAAATGAAGGGTGAATGATGGTGAGGTCATCTGTAAGAATTGACAGCACATTGAGATAAACTCATTCTGTCGTGTGTTTTAAATGATAAGCATTGGAACAACCAAAAAGGGCATTGGACCCACTTATGCCAGCAAGGCATCTCGCACTGGCCTACGTGTGTGTGATTTACTGGGTGACTTCAAGGAGTTCTCTGCCAGGTAAGCATGGCCATATGCATTGTTTACCCACTTGTGCTACCAGAAGCATATGATTCATGTGATGTGGGTATACTTACAGATTCAAGAACCTTGTTCAGCACTATCAAGCCATGTATCCATCCTTGACAGTTGATGTTGAGGACCAACTGAAAAAACTCAAGGTAATTGTAATTACCAGCAGTGCAATGCAACTTGTATAATATCAAATATAGTGTTTGAGTATTACCATACTATTATAAAAAAGACCTTGTTCTCACAACAATATTATAGGACTATGCTGAGAGATTGCGGCCGATGGTGAGAGATGGGGTCTATTACATGTACGAAGCCATTCATGGACCCCCAAAGAGAATTCTGGTTGAAGGGGCCAATGCTGCTCTGCTCGACATTGACTTTGGTGCGCTCACCAATGTTAAGATTATTTGTATTTTCTTTGTGAATAATTCACATTTCTGAATGTATAGTTCTGAACTGTTATGAAGTTGTGGATTGTAATGCAATGCACTCCTACCTCCAGGCACATACCCCTTTGTGACATCATCAAACTGCACTGTCGGTGGTGCGTGCACTGGCCTTGGCATCCCGCCTTTAAATATCGGCGATGTCTTTGGTGTATCAAAGGCTTACACCACCAGGGTGGGGATCGGTGCATTTCCCACGGAGCAACTCAATGTGAGAACTATTTGAACTGTATTCTTTGGTAAACATACAGTATACAGTCATTGCAGGGCAGCTTTCCTTTATGTGACCTTTACTGTATATTGTATCATGACACACTGAAGACTGGTTATGTAACCCATTGATATGTATAGTGTGCTTATGCTCATGTGACTAATACAGTAAGCTAGCCTGGTGTGAGACATTTAGTGGCTGTGTGCAGCTGTCACAATTTGTGACAGACATACCCAAACACCCTTTACCTCTAATGCAGGTCACATGTTCAGGGGATAAATTTAGGGGCAGGGTCCAGGTTCAAGATAGACTCTGAGCTGTGATTTCTTTGACCCTGGATATCATTACTTAGCATGAAAACTGGCCGCATGGACTCTGATCAAAATGTTTCGACTGAATCTTCACAGCCTTTGCAAAAATGTATTATGCAATAATATTCAGTTTCCCCAGAACATGCATGCATGCGTATTATTGAGTACATGCGTACATGAGTATTTCTCTGTAGGCGGTGGGTGAACTGCTACAGACAAGAGGTCATGAGGTGGGCGTCACCACGGGCAGAAAGCGTCGCTGTGGCTGGTTAGACTTGGTCATCCTCAAATATGCCCACATGATAAATGGCTTCACTGCGTAAGTGGAGTGGGACACCCCTGTTTAACAAAATATGGTCTGTTTCATATTTTTCCTTCAACCATTGAGATGTTGAACCATTATCAAATACAGCGTGTAATGATTTTATCCTTCCTCACAGCATTGCTTTGACAAAACTTGATATTCTGGATGTATTGGATGAAATCAAAGTGGGAGTGGCTTACAAACTCAATGGCAAAAGAATTCCCCATTTCCCTGGTATGAATATTTATGCAGAATGTCCAATTAGAAAACATCAGTGTCTTTTTCACAATCAATGAATAATACTGACTTGCCAAATCTTTTTTTTTTTTCATTGGCCAAAAGCCAATTTGGAGGTTTTGCACAAAGTTGAGGTTGAATATGAGACTTTCCCTGGTTGGAAGATAGACACATCTGCAGCCAGAAAGTGGAATGACCTCCCACCCAAGGCACAGAACTACATTCGCTTCATAGAGAATCATATTGGAGTTCCTAGTAAGTTTGCGCCAATTGAAAGCAGCATTACCAAAAAGGATAAGAAATGTGTTGATGCAAAAGTCTAACCACTGCCACTGACCACCTGGTGGCACTGTTGCATTGAGTAGTGACTTTAGGATAATGCATTTTGCATACTGAAGTGTTGTGTCTTTCTGTCCATGCAGTCAAGTGGGTTGGTGTTGGCAAATCCAGAGAGTGCATGATACAGATGTTCTGAGGAAATACCTTCAGCTGCCCTGTATGCTCAGAGAAGATGATCTGACACATTTTCAACACATGAAATTATCAAACCCTGTCGAATGAGCTATTGCTATTCTACTCTACCATAATAAATCATATGGAAAGGCATTTCACTATGTTCTCAAATAAAACATTTTGAGTTTTGCTCACTGTTTTGTATCAACCAATACAACAACACACTGTGTTAACCAACAAATAGCACCCACTGTTATTATTTAGAAATATATAGTACCGTACCCGTAGCCGTAGAGAGAAACAGACGACCTCAAAGTCACATAAATAAGTGAAGTGGCTAGTTCCCTTTAAGCGCGTTAGTTTCCTGTCACGTGGAAACAGGTCAAATATGGGGGTGTGTCCTGCGGCCCAGTATTTTCGCGCAACTAGCAGGTCTGGAATTTGAGAGGCACATTTGCGAGCTCTAAAATGCCTAAAAGATCGTATCCCTTTTCCGAATCATTCTCAACACAGTATAAAGTGCATGTTGGGCAACGGGAGTTGAATCAGAATGGTGTGTTTGGGAACAAATATCGGCAGGAAGTCTATGGTAAGGACACACTAATGCATGTCTATAGCTACATACAAATAGCTCGTTCAGCTTTCAAACTACGGTGGCTCGCTCACGTCGTGTTTACATGACTGCTTCAAAGTGGTGAACTTGAAGGGAGAGCATATTACATTTCTAAGTATGTATTTAAAATGCTGCTTTTGACCCGCTTTAGTTTTTGAAGTGCAATTATACAAATGAGAGCAGTAGATGGATATTGACTTAAGTCTGCCAAAATATCTAATTTAGACACATGCTAGCCAATGTGTATGCGTTTTTCCCTATACCTATGGTATTAAATGTAAGCTAATAATTTTTTTTTACACCTCTCCATTTCGCTCTCTTGCAGTTATCTGTGCGTGTTGAAAAAATAATATGATACGACACAGGCCTGCTTCAAAATGCATTTCGACGTGTGCGGCAGCGCGATAGTTTTGATTTGAGCTCGAAGTTGTCAAGCATGACTGAGCCTGTCTTTTAATATGCGTTTGTTCACCGGTTCCTTTTGTCCCTATAGAAAAGACAAAGAATTTGCTGTTCATTGGTGCCAAGGCAGTTATGGCTAAAATTTGGAATTCTGATGGAGATGAGAAATGTACAGACACACAGCTGGCTACACCTGGTAACCCTAAACTCCTCAAAGGACAGACACTAATTGGACAGGATGGCCGACTGACAAGAACCACTGCACAAGGTGAGTGGAGAGCGATCTATCTATCTATCTATCAATCTATCTATCTATCTATAGATAATTATCGTCATCTATATATCATTAAGGGAGTAATGTGTTTAATTTGATCATTAAAGGTTTCCTGTTTATGTATCCTACATATCCACACAGGTTTAGGTGGCTTCAAACTGCAATAATGCTTACTTAATTTGCTTGGAATGGTTGCATGCATAGTGAACTGAGTGTATACCTTGCATACCTGGTGTCCAGGTACAGCAGAGGGTCCGGCAGGATGCTGTGTTTGCCAGAAGAGCCAGGGTGTCCGGACACCCTGCTCCCAGTGTGACCGGCCAACCTGCTCCTCCTGTAGCAGGCAGTGCTCCAACTGCTCCAACCTATGCTGCTCTGTCTGCAGTGTTGTTGAGTGAGTCACATGTTGATGTTGCTATCTTGAGGTATACTAGCAGTGTCTCTATTGCGCCACCAAACCCTACACTTGATTTTAAATGGCACACAATCGGCAAAAGCAATACTTGTTCCAGTGCAGTATTTGCAGATTTTCCACTCTTCAATCTACACCACTAGATGGCAGCATAAACTCTAAAGAGGTAAATGCTTACTGCATGTAGGTACAGGGTCAAAGACATTTGTCAATGTATAAAATATGTTGTGGCATAAACTTGACATTTTGCACTTGATATACCATGTTTCAAATCTTCTGCAGTACACCTTTTCTTTGTGTAATTAATATATTTGTTTTTGCGTACAAGCAATTTTATTTTCAGTGTTTGTTTTTGAAAGATCCTTAGCCAATGCCACATCTAAAGCTTGTTCCCTGCATAGTGTCAGTACAAGAAACCTAAGATATAGGAAAATGTATAAAGCAGATATGCAATTCCTTCAAGCAGGGCATTACATAACATTTATAAGAAGCAATTGTAAGGTAATGCACGTTGTCAAATTCACCAATATGTTTTTGCATTCTTCCATCTTACCACTCTGTAAAAAAAAAAAAGAAAGATCCAGCACCTCTACACAGCTGTGGCTCTGTAAATAGGAACCAAAGCAGTGCAGTCCGCACACAACTTATAGCCTAGCCTTCGCAGTGCATTTAAAATGTGTGATGCGGAGCTTCTAAGACAGCACCCTAATGCAGTGAAGGGACTTAGCAAGTGACTTTATTTATACTTCAAATAAACATAAATATTTATTAGTGGTATTTACATTTTTTTAAGACTGTCCTTTTAAAGAATATAGTTAATATATAACACTATCCTCCCCCCCCTCTTTGTTTTTTTTTCTTTTCTCTCTCTCTCTCTCTCTCTCTCTCTCTCTCTCTCTCTTTCTCTCCACAGTTATAGTGGGCGATATGACCAAGTACTCTGTTGTGGCTGTTCACCATGAAGGGTCCAAATGGTGGCACACCAGAAATTATTGCTTACATTTTTGATATTGAATGAATTACTAAAACGGAATTATTTTTTATATAATTTCTTTTTTTTTTATCATTGTCTAAATGTGTTCATGTGTATATAGATATTACATTTCATAAATAAAGTTTAAATGTATATTTTTTAATTTCTATATTAAAAGTGTATTTGAAAATGGCAGGAAAAGTTATTGTTAGTACATAGGTTTGACAAATAAAGCATTCTTTCAGTAAACAAGCAGCTAGCATGATTTGTCATACATACTGTATTTACTGTATATGACATTTATATAATCCTTGTGGTCAATGTTATTGTAAATTGAAATGTCTACCAATAGATGGCAGTAAAAGCAATATACTGATATTTATTCTGAGTTGCTGGTCCGTTATAAATATATTCTAAACTTCTAACTTCTGAGCTCATTTTACGCGTCTGTTTATTAATGTACAGCCATGTGATTTATATTTTATTGATTTATATATTTTATTTTAACTGATGCAGGAGGCCTATATGTAATTGTCTATCAATTCTCAAGAAATTAAATGTGTTTTTGCATAGGCCCACTTTAGCCTAGAGGCAGTTCAGAATAGAAGTCTTCTTAATCCTTGCTGTGCTTGAGCTTTTACTTTGAGATGGAGTCAGCACTGTACTTAGCTCTACTTAATCAGCACTGATTTGTGTCAAGTTAATTCAATGACACCTCGATTATGTTCTGGAAGTCCAACACTGCTGATGGGTCCTACAGATATGAGCTTCTCTGGAGCCTATGTACAGAACACTTAAATCACATCCTTCATCAGCAGGCTGGTTGTGGCTCCGGTCTACAGGGAGCTCCTGCAGTTGGTGTCCGAGAGCACCGTTTGGTTTCTGGCTGCGTAAACAAACAGCTGCTGGTTGGAAAGGCGACAAGTTGTCTGAAGAGAGAATGTTGAATTTTTTTTAAGGCTAAAAAGATGCAGCGGTGGCATATAATTAAGAGGATGGCACCTTACTTATTAGATATGTTAATGCTGTTAGGTTCCTAATATGTCTGTCATTCCATTTTTATTCTATTCATATTGGTGTTATTGATGGAGCTAGGCTTGACTGGGGTTTCTTAGTTAAAGGAACGCTGCCCCTCAATTGCCTGGAATTATCCTTGTTGAAACCAGCGTTACAAATGTTGGTTTGCAATGTTTGTCTGGCACCCTTCTCTACTCCCCTGCAGCTCTCTTAAGGTCATAGCCTTATACATGCATAGGTATTGCTTGGCAAGATACCAACAGTCCTGCCAGCAAGCATCAATATTCTCACTGTGACTTAAGGTGTGGCCTTCAATTTATATCAATACCAATCAGTGTGAATCATGTGACATTGCTTACCAATTGAAGGCAAGTTAGGGTTTAACATAGTTTCACTCAGCTGTTGAGCTGCTAGGCTACACCAGAGGGGAGACAAAAATAATTTTTTTCCAAATCACTAAGACAGATTATGTTGGGAAAGGAAGTGAAATCAACCAATCAACAAGTCGGCATCAAATGTATCTGCTCCTTTGAAGCCAAATGTGGAAGAAATGTCCCATGACGTAGGCCTACGTTCAGGTCATGCACATTTAACGTGTGGCCTTGTTTGCTTTGGGCGTATAGGCCTACTCTGCCCTGCAGTCACATGCAGGCTTTCAGTTGGGGTCTCAAATTGCAACAGTGAGCTGGGCTGTACATTTGAGATTGTAAGTGTGTGTGTCGGGGTTGGGGGGAGGGACGTTCTGTGACAGTAAGGAGTGTGCCTTTAACTTATTTTAAGTAAGAAAGCTAATGCTTAGGATACCTGCTCTCTGCTCTTTCCGAACCCCATAATGGCACGATGTGGTAATGCGGTCTCGAAATGGAAGCTTGCAGCTGTCGAGGTCTTCCAACACATCCGCATCCCTGACACGCTCATGAAGTCACCGTGTGCCTTTTCCGAAAATGGTCTTCATCCTCTGGCCTGTGATACATGTATGGCTGAGGAGAGGGGCCTGCATTGCGCACAGCCCTCCAGACCAACTGCAGTCAGCGAGTGGCAGCATTTGGCTTTGTCTCGCACCCATTCTTTTCGGGACCAGCTGTGGCTTGGAGTGTAAACGTCAAGCCCAATGATGCTGTTGCTATAAATATGCGTCGACGAGCATGAGTAAGTGACAGCTGTGCAGTGGACCAAGGACACACTGTCTTGGCACTCTTGGGACAAGCCACTACCAAAAAAAGGTTGCCCCAGCATGAGCATTAGTTGATATGCATTTATGCTGGTTTTGGGCAGTCACACACTAAGCAATTCAGATCTAAGTTTTGGGTTGTGGTTTTCATTATCCAGTGAGGGGTTTGTCCATTGTAGACAAATAAAGGTGTCTATGATTCATGGGAGCATGCTACCTCACCTAACTTTGCGAGAAAATAGTGATTGATTTGTGATTTGATGTTCCAGTGTTTCAATGAAAATTCATTATTTTCCAACTGTATTGAATGACCCTCGTTTATCCTTGGGTGCTTTGTTATTGAAAGTCAAAAGCATGTGTCTGCAAGTAAGTGACTTGCAAAACACGCGTGTTGCTGCGTGCACAGGTAGACGGGCAAGGGGAAACATTTCTGCTTGTGTGTGTATGTGGGTTTTTTATTTGCACGCACACATGTGACTGTTTGTGTGCCCTTTTCAAGTGTGACCACCTGTCGTTTGTTGAGAAATAAATAAATAAATAAACACAGGCCACACCAGCTGTCTCTGGCAGTCCATCCGTTCAGAGGTCAAGGGCTCGCACCGCTGGTCTTGCAAGGTGGCGGACGCTTCCAACTTTCCTCACAACTTCTCCACAAGTCTCGCCGGCACACTGAACACAGCCAGGCGCTAAGTCCTCGGAGAGGAATGTTTTATTACGCCATCAAGTCACCCTGTGGCTAAGCCCTGTCACATGGGCCCCCTGCCTTCTCACTGCAAGTGTTTTGGTCCGTAAGAAATCCACACACACACAAACACAAGGCAGTCTATGTCCCAAATCCTTGTTAGGCAGATGTAAGGTGCTGAGTGTGAGAGAACCTTCTTGGGGCTCCTGCAGGGATGTTTAAAGTGTGAGCTGGTTCTAGCATTACAGCGGGCCCTTATTTACTGTGCATGCGGTGGATGGGGCTGTTTAGCGTTTATGAATGATCTTGGGAGGACATTGTTTTCTTTATGCGCTGAGCTGCCTGGCCAGCGCCGCTGTGTCGTCTGTTGGTGGACAAAGTACGTGCCGGGTAGCAGAGCCAGACAATGGAGCGGCTGAGCTACTACCCACGCATACAATAGAGTGGTGGGTCCAGGCCGTGGTTTGGGGCTAGGATTTGGGGGCTGAGGGGTTGGGAAGTAGGGTGGATGGGGGCAGGGGTAGTTGGATGCATCTCTTGTCTACATGGGGTTCCCAGAATGGGTGTGCTGGCGTAGGGGGAGGGTGGTGGGAACGCAAGCCTATCCCTATTGGGATCACATAGCAAAGCAGCTGGATTTCTTTAGCTGTACAGCAGGGGAATAATTAAAAGCTCTCTCAATAGAAAATGACCAATGAATCGGCCTGAAGATCCTCAATTAGACACGCACATTTGGTTGTTTACTCTCTTGCATATGCATAAGTGATTAATCAAGCTGCAGGCTATTTTTATGAAATGTAATTATATATTAGATAGATTTATGCTTCACTACATCAACACATCGCCCGTTGCTGGATTTGTACACTTTGTGGATTATTGACAGCCGGTCTAGAACAATGGCAAGCCATCTCTGAAATGACTGCCCTTGAGCTCAGTTTATAGTTTCAATGGGATCGGGACTAAGACCCACAGTACATGTTGACTGTGTATACATTGCATTGCTGCCCACACACACCGGCTGGCTGTTAGAGGTGCTGCTCAGACAACAATGTCTCTCCTTGAAGGCACGCTGAGGTCGTTTGGGTGTGAAAAACACATTTGCCTCACTTTTACCTGTTTGTGTTTCAGGTTATTTGGTACAAGCCCTGTCACTGCATGACTTATAGGTTAATGCTGAATTTTAATTAGTTGAATAAATATCCAGGTGTAAAAGGAAATATAAAAAATATAAGAAAAACACACAGCCATAGAAAGTTGTTCTGTTTAATCTATGGATAATCTTAATAAAGACCTAAATCAAGATTGTCACATTTTCACAGCACGCACACACAAGCACACTTGAAAAGCGCAAACAAAATAATGCAGATACAATTACAGATCAAAGTAAATTGCCTCAAGACCTACACAATGTCAATTCTGTATAAGATTGTCCCCTAATCTCTATATCACTAACACAGAAGCAATTGATTACTATAAAATATACCTTTCTTATTACAAAATTATATTAAATTCTAATGGCACTTCTATTAAAAAGATTTTCAGAGATATTTATATGCTTTTTTTGTACCAAATTAAAATTGAAGACAGTCAAATGAAGCACTGCGATAATAAATAGTTCTCATTATCATACACAATTCACAGTTGTAACCTGTAGAGGACAGAATTCCAGTATTATCAATGTAATCCTACAGTCATTTTAAACTAAAACCATTTTACAGCATGTGTTAGGCAAACATACCCCAAATCAAATGTAATGTGTTTCCATAAAAATCTGTTTCATATTCAACAATGACATGAACAGACTGTTAGGTATTAACAATATAGCCAAATAAAAGCCAAACATAAAAACACATATCTATTAGTTCAACCTGTCAAAAACGCTTGTTTTTTTTCTTTTCTCAAAAACAGATCAAGAATAAGTCTCTCTCCCAGTCTTATCTCCAGAAGCAGCAATACACTTTTTTATTGTTTTAACTTAGTTGACATGAAGAAAAGTTGTATTTATCTTTCAGCTTCATTGGCCAAGTTAAGGTGACATGAACATTACCACTGCAGTCTAGGCAAATGTACACAATAGAAAAGGGTTTCTCCAGATGCAACACTTATTAGTGTCAACAAGGCACGTTGTGTGATCATCCTGGAGGTACAAAGAAAGACTGAAAAACAATGAGCGGTAACAACTCTTGACAACGTGTTAGCTTCTATCACTGTACACCTGTATTACCATATTGGAAATACTCCCTTTGAAAAGGTGAGAAAACAATGAGCGGCAAAATATACATTCCTGTGTGTCCTGTGAAAATATCACACAGTATTTATGCATTTGGGAGAAAATAATCCTATATTTCAAGAAAACAAAACTCACAATGTAACTGGTGGGTAAGAATTTGAATAAGTCTATCCTTTTCTCACATTTTTTTTTGTTTTTACTCATTCTTACATTACACTGAACATTTGTTTCAGATAAACTGTTCCATTCAATTTGTACTTGTGTTAAAATTTAATTTTACCAACTGCTATTCCAAATAAATAAAGATTCTCAAGTTTGTTGTTAATGCATTTTGATGCTCTGAAAGGAGTTATTGTGATCAGTAAAAATAAGACTTCAAAATCATTAAAACCCTGTGAAGTATACACTGAAATGGACAGGAAGTTGATCATTTGACCAGTTCATCACTCGGCTTGCAGTATTCACACAAGTCATGACCGCCTTAAATAACAGCCACAACTAATCTCAAACTTTTGAATAGGTTTTTCAAAATCTGGCAACAAAGACACTTGAACACCAATAATATATGTTCATTCAGATATTCTAAAATATGTGCAATCAAGTTACCATGGAACAATGAAGCACTTATCTACTGCATGCTGGGATATAGGGCTGTTCTTTGATGCCTCCAGACAATGCACCTGTTTACAGTCTCCTTGGTGTCCCTTTGCTAAATACATTTCTCGCATTCCTAAGGCTTCATTCAATACAGAAAAGTGCAAAGCGAGCCTTGCGCTGCCTTTCTCCCCTCAGCCACGAGAGACATGCACAATGATCCCTTGAAAACTACCTGGGACATAGGGAAACAATGCATCTATTGTCTGATTTCTATAAGCAACCTGCACTCTATCTTTGTGGCTGTGCTTGTGAACAACTGTTTCCTCTGGAAGAGCAGCAGTCATGGTCACTGTTAGCGTTTCAGATATGCAGAAGCCAATGAAACTCTGAATATGGAACAGTAACAAATGGTCTCCGGGGGGGAAGACGTGACTGAGCCTAGATGACTTCAGCTTTAATAAGACACTTGGATTTCTCAAACATATTGTTCTAGTACAGAAAACAACTATTCCATAAATAGTATATATTTACATTAAATATACAAATAGTAAGAAATAGCAGCCTAAAGAATAGTGTTGAAACTATATGCATGCTAAAAACAAGTGCTTCTCTATGTCCTTGAATATAGTAGTGTGTGCAATCTAAAAAAACTAACTAAAAATAAAATAACTGGATTTGCACAGCGAAAATCGATAGCCCCAACACCAGTGAAAGTACCAACACGGCTATGAGAGACGTGATGTCTTTCAAGCTTAAATGATAATCTATTGTAAACCCTGAACCAAGTCAAACTAATAAATAATTTTTCTGATCAAGTCTTGTCAGGACAGAAAAAAAAAAAAGATTTTTATCATGGGCTTTTAGTGCTGTGCTCCTGATACATATAGCATCTACATTAATGAAACAACTGAATTGCTCTTATGCAAAACAAACCTAGAATTGTGCCTGATATTTTCTTGCCAGACATTATGTTCTTTCACCTTCATCAGTAGTTTTTTGCACAGAAAGAGAAGATATCATAAAATATGAAAAAACTAATTTCCAAGAAAGAAAAAAAACATAATCAGTAGATTTAGATGTTGCCAGTTAAGCAGAGCATAGCTTTGATGAAGATAGTGCTACCAACAGGAAACTACAGCCATGATTGAGGCAAACATAGGATGTACTAGGCCCACCTTTCATTCTCAGTTTCTCTTCCATGCCTGACAGAGTACATGTGCTAAACATTTATTTACCATCTCTCTGCCATATCAGAAAATAACAAGGTAATTCACTGCTAAATACATACTGTCAATCAAAAGGAATAAGTTCAAATGTATTTGCCGAAAGCTGGATTTATTTTGTATTTGTTACATTCATTTAAAGATTGAATTAAGGACACTAGTGATTCAGTTGGCATCCAGTGCAGACAATTACCTTGTTATTTTCTCGTATTTGGTCAGATTTGAGTGTGTATTCCAAATTTTTATTTGCCCAACTCTTTGACAATAATGCAGAACAATGAGTCCTATTTGTGTTTACACACATTAGATAAAATATTGTCAGTAGGCACCATGCAGGCTTAGGATGAAATATATCTTTAAACTCATAATTACGGCTATTCATCAGCTTCTTTTAAGTCATAATTGGAAGGCTATTCCATTGATATGTGCTTACAGTACTTGGATTAGAAACACATAATGTATCTCTGGCTCAGGCAAGAAAAAGATGTGATCCACACTGACTGAAAAATCAAGTTTGATGGTCTGTTTGCCTTTTGTTTCAGAGAACATAAACTTAATTCCAAACAAAACATTCCAAACAAAACAAAAACGTAAATCCTTCCAGAATTTTAACTTCATCATTTTTTTGCTGCCTCTTAGTTGTTAAAGATCTATAAATAAATAATAATGTAAGTGTTTTAAAAATAATATGCTAGCTGGACGGTTGAGTTCTATGTGCACAAATAAACTCTCATCATTCATTCAGATGATTGTTTTAACATCACATTAGTATTAGCAATCATCCATTTGCCCATAAAGTACGGACATACATAGCATGTTTTACTTTCAGCAGATATGCTTAATGCAAGAGGTTGAAACTAATAAGACAGAAAATCAAAACAAGTGCATCATGTGGTTTGTTCGCCTTCAACGTGCATCCAGCTGGAGTGTTTTACAGCACCATGTTAAGTCGCACAGCCTTTGCACCTGAACACCATCAGCTGTCTCTCTCTTATGCCACGCTCGGCTGTGGCATTGCTCACTAAACAATACATTAGTTCCAGTTCAGTTGCTACATGTTTAAGTTGAGAAACGCCACATGGGGTAGAAGAACACAGAAAACCGTCAACATGTGTACACACCAACAGAGAAATCATTCAGTAGTAGTAGTAGTCGTAGTACAGCAGTAGTAATAGTAGTAGTAGTAGTAGTAGTAGTAGTAATCAGTATATAAAAACAGACATACGCTTTCATATCTCATGGCACTGGTGATGGGGTGTGGGGCGTATTTTATCCAATAGCGAGAGTCTTGACAAGGCCGCAGTGGAACTTTCTGATGTGGCGATACAGGTCCCCAGACTGGGTGAAGCGGCGCTCGCACCACTTACACGCATGCGGCTTTTCGCGCGTGTGCACCACGGCGTGCCGGCTCAAGTTATGGGAGTACTGGAAGCTCTTGCCACACTGGCCGCAGGTATAGGGCTTCTCGCCGGAGTGCGTGCGCTCGTGCCGCTTCAGCGTGTACATGCAGGAGAACGTCTTGCCACACTGCGAGCACGTGGGCACCGAGCCGTCCGGGGACAGCTTGGAGCGCGCGCCGTCCTTCTCGCGGAAGTGCGAGCTGAGGTGCAGCTGCAGCACGTGGGGGCTGGGGAACACCTTGCTGCACAGGGGGCAAACGCACGCCTGCCCCGGGGCCAGGAGCACCGCGCTGGACGCCGAGATGTCCGAGGAGGCCATGTCGTCCTCGTCCTCCTCATCCTCACTGTCCCCCACCAGCCGGCCCGCCCTCCCTACCCCCCTCCGCTCCTCGCCCTCCCTCCCCTCCTGCTCCTCCTCCACGTCCCCCATCAGGTCCTCCTCCAGGACGGCGGTGGCGGCGGCACCGTTGCTGTTGCCTGGGAAGAGGGCAGCGAACCCTGTCACCACGGAGCTCCTGGCGCTATTCCCAAAGCGGCGGCTCTCGGGGCTCACCGCCTCACCGTCCTCCTGCTCTGACAGCGAGTCGTGTTCCTCTTTAACAAGTGGCTCAGTGGCCTGCTGCTGGCTGTCGAGGGCCAGCTGTCCCGCCACACAGGAGGCCTGGAAGGGATCTCTGCTCGACAGAGGCTTGAAAGACAAATCCAGTGCGCAGTCCATGTCATCCGAAGCCAGGGACCTCTGGGACAGCGATACGGTGGAACTACTGACATCAGCTTTTGTTTTTCCAGCTGTGTGGATGCAGGGCTCGCCCTCCGCTGACACGTAACTGACACCTACAAGGCCCGGGGACCTGCCAGAGTGACCGTTCGCCTTCTGCTGCCGGCCGTTCGCGGACCTATCACAATCTGTGACAGCCAGCCTTGTGTCACTGTTGTTCACGTCAAGCTCCTCTGCCGGGGCCCTGGGAGGTCCCCGGGCCTGCGTGGGGGGCTGTCGCAGGCAGAGCTGCTTGCTGTGCAGCTCGCCGTGTGAGGAGTTGTCCCTCTCCAGACAGCTGAGTCCCAGACCTTCGCCTATCTTTTCATCCAGCGCGTATAATTCCTTATCTTTAAGTTTACCTTTACACACTTTCACTATATCATACATGTGGAGGTAACTGGCAGCTGCCAGTACGTCCTCTACAGGCAGAGTGCTGAATTCCAACTTGCCCTCATACATAAATTCAAGGAGCAGGCTGAAAGCAGGGGCTGTCACAATGTCACTGTTCAGATGCACAACGTCTCTTTTGTCTAGCTGGTCCCTGTAGAAGAGATGGAAGTACATGCTGCACGAGGCCAGCACTGCTCTGTGCGCTTTGAATCTAGCCTCCCCGACAAGAACGGTGCAGTCACAGAGGAAACCTTGGTGACGTTGCTGACTCAGACACTGCAGCAACTGGCGGCTATGGTCCGGGAACTCCATTCTTCCTTCATAACCTGAAGAAAAACAGGAAAAACAGGATACTGAATAAACGAAATGCAGCCATTTAGGTCGCGGTGCATGGAGTTGCAAGCGCTTGCAAGCCGTAAGAAGCTGTCTAACAGTAGGCCTAGGCCTAAATAGGCTGCGATTAAACCTAATTGTTTATAAATATTCCCTAAATCCGATACTATACGAACTGAGTTTTTCTTGCATATCCTATAAAACAATTGTAGTTGGTTATGGTAATTTACCCACCGGTCTAACAACAACTATTGTCAAAACCACAATACAATTAATTATCATTAGCTTAAATAAAAACATTTAACTTTTCAGTATTCGCGGCATAGTTTTCCTTTTGCTCACCTGACCTTGTATCATTTTGTAAACAAATCCTTCGCCGGGTAGCGGAAGTGTTCCTGCTAGTAGTCAGACTACTTTTTGCGCTTCCCATGAAAATGTGATACTGACGGACCAATCGCACGCACTTTACCACATAGCCTACAAAAAAAATGATCGCTGTTCAGCTGCTGTTGTTCGTGTTTACCGAGCGATCAAGTGGAACTGTTCACCTTCCGAGCACACAAATAAAGCCGAGCCTATGCGCATGCAGGCTTGTGGACAGCCTAACAGCCGCCCATCGTGCAAGGTTAAGAAAAGCCAGAGGAGAGTGAGTAAACTGCTGCTCTGTTTGCTAATTACACTGCAAGCTGTGGAGTCAGCTGCTCTGACATCACTGCAATGGAAACGCTACCTCCAGCTGTGCTCTCTTTATACCATATGTTACACCGAGCTACTCAATCCAAAAAGGACATGGAACTTATTATACGTGGTGTTTTCTAAATGTCACAAGGTTAAATACAGTTTAAATAAAACTTTAAACAATTTACATCAGAAATAACATACATTCAGCGATCGATATAAGAAGGCTAAGTACAATGCCTTGTGGCTCTTTACGCGCTGGTCACACGCACAACTGTAAGCGTTTCTTTTAAGATTCCAATTAAACTAATAGCCAAACAGCATAAACAGGTAGAACTATACAACTATCCAGTCGATGCCTTTAAATTATTACCCCAATTTTATTGAGCATATTGCACATAAGTGTAATTCCGCGATAAATCGAACATTATTTGGAAAGGACGGAGTAAAATGAGCTCCATGTCCGTGTTGGGAAACGCATTGCTGGGAGCCTTTTAACAGCAGAGGAACTCACAGCAACTGCCGCTGGCCAAGCCAACTGCGCTGAACGAAGCAGCGAGGGCATTTCTAACTTTCGCTTTCTCAATTTATATAGACAGAACTAAATACTTACATATATTCCCCAGTTCGTCGTGTTTTCCTATATGTTCCGACGTCCTTTCATGATGTGCGGCCAGATGTTCCCTTCTCCTGTCGCTTCTTGAGCTTCAGTTCGACCCTGCCAGGCGAGCTACACTCTGCGCTGTGTGTCAAGCAGGTTGATATTAGAACAATCTCGCGATAGCACTGGCCACAATAACTTCTGTACTACTCCACCGCCTCACACAGCGGCAGCAAGTAGCAGAGTAGCTTGGGAACAGCTACTGGCACCTTACAAACACCTGCCCTGGCACTTCATGGACTTTATAATAGAGAACGAAATTTACGACTGACTGACGAATAGCTTGCTTTGTCCAGCATTTGAAACTGTTGTAAAATTATGCAATTTCATTAGCTGTAAATTATTTACAGGCTCGTGTATCTATCATGTATGGATGAAATACACACTGTTATTTTACCTTTCTCTGTCTGGCTTTTGTAATAAACAGTATGTTTTATAATAGAAAAATACATTAAAAATTCGAATTAAATAACGAATTAATTGATTAATGTCTGGGTGATTGATGGAAACTGCAGTCCTAAAGAGAGGAACGTCCTGCCTCCAAACTATTCAGTAGCCTATATTGTTTCTCCAGAGGACATCTTCCCTGATGCATTGTATTTATCGTTTATTCTTATATCTGTTTTCTGTTTTGACTTTTGACATGCAAACAATACAGATGAATGAATCTGGTATATTTCTGAAGCTGACTCTCTAATAGTTTGTGATTACTGCATTGTGGATAACCAGGGGCTAGATGTTGCAGCTGCTCATCCTTTGCCCCCCCCCATCCTTCCCGTCCCAACTGTCACAGTCACCTTTGCCCTGTGTTCCAGCTGTCGTGTGCTTTGAAAGGGCCATTTGCGGCTCCTCGCAGCCCCCGACACAGAGGGGAACAGGCAGTCTGATGGGCGATAGCAGCCACTGGTCAGTAAGGGCCACTCTGGCTGCAATTACTCTCCACTTATAAGGGCTTTATTCCATTTTTAGTCTAGCATTAGGCAGGCTACAGGTCCATTAGACCTATATCCAGATGACTGAAAGAAAAGGACACAAATTACTTAAGTTAATGGCCTAAATATGAGATGTATCCTTTAAATGGAATTAGGCATTTACCATCAACCAACAAATAACAAACAAATAGCAGTCAGCTATAACACGTGTGACTTCACAGGACGGTACTCATCACAACACGCACCAGCAAACAGAATGTCCTGGTGGAAACGCTTCAGATGTGCCATACGAAAAAGAAGAAATGTTTACCATTCAGCGCACACACTGTCCAATGCAATGAAGAGCAGCTATGTGGATAAGAATAGGACCAGTGGGCCTGTGTTTCCCTGGCCTGGCAAACTCAGTGGCCCAGTGGAGGAGGGGTGTGTGTGTTCACAGGGCAAGACAAAGCAGCGGTTGTGCCCGGGGACTGTGGCCTCAGAGAGAGGCTCAGCACAGCAAAGGTTCTCACACACAGAAAAAGATAGGGAGAGGGAGGGAAACAGAATGAGAGTGGGGTAGCAGGGAGGGGGGCGGGGATGGGGGGGAGAAACAGAGAACACTTCCTGGAGGTTCATTCTTCCTCTCTGTAATCATCAATGGCATTCTCCCCATGACCCACTCCTCTCTCAGACAAACAAAGGGCCCCGCATTCCAGTGTAGTCTGACCACCAGCCGGCCAGCCGGCCAGCCGCATTTGAACCACATCACTTTTCGCCATTGGTCTCCTCATTCTCCAACAGTGATGGGCAGAGCTGGTCTGTCTATTACGGGGCAGCATGTTGGTTTGCATTTGTTGCTATCTGAAGTCCCTCAACATGTTTGATTTTGGTTCATTGAGGGCAGCTGTTTGCTGTAGGTTACACCTGTAGGAAATTATATTTTCTGTTCATATTGAAAGAATATTTTTTTATATTTGAGGAACAGAATAAATATGAAATAATATACTCTACTAGATGTAGCCTACTACTAATACTACTACTACTACTAATGTATATGTAGTGTAATATTTTTGTTCTTTAATTAATATGCAACATATTGTAACAGGTGGATATCTCATGCGTTCATGTTTTTACAACATTGCATTAAATATGCCCCTCCCGTACAAACTCAGTACTCACACACGCGCACGCACGCCATGTACGCACGCGCGCGCGCACACACACACACACACACACACACACACAACCACTGTAGCCTACTACCTATAATACAGCAAAACAACAAAAACAAAAATGTCATGGGGTTTTGATAAAAACCCATCCACCATACGACCGTACGACTATAGCCAGTGGAAAGCTAAAAGTGGAAGTGCTTTGAAGAGGCCGCCCATCTCGTTGTACTTGCTTGGGAGCCCACAAAACACAACATCAACAACATAACAGGGCACATATCACTAGACCACTGCCAGTCGTGGAGGAGGAGCAGAACGCCGCTGAAAAACAACTCAAGTATTTATGGGCAACGATCTGTACTGTTTGACAGGAACAGCCTGGCATGGCTGAGGTGAACTTTAAGGGGTCAATTTTAATGTTTATCATTATTAACATATGACCAGCGGCAGCTGCCCCAGTTATTGCTTTGAAATAATGTTTCTAAAAGTCTTAATTGACGCTGCCCAAACCACATTCTGCTTGTATTGTGTAGATTTATATATATCCTGCAGGCCTACATAAAATAACATTTCAATGTCTAACAAGCACATTATATATTTAACAGATTTTCTACTGGACATAATAATATGTATATGGTATATTGTTGTCTGTTAAATCAATATATCAACTTATTGTGAGAGCCGCAAACTCAGTCGTGAGAGTAGGTTGGCGCTAGGACCCGGAAGATCAGTTTGCTACTGAAGCATTGCAGACAGAGCGTTTGGGAGGTGTAGTGGAAGAAAGGCAACAGAAACGGAGTAAATGAGAGCACTTTTGTCCAGATTATTGAAGGACTTATCAACTAAATAAATCGGCGAAACAGCGTACTATAATGAAACGGACACATTGTTGAATTCCTGTCCAGGTAAATGCGTGCGTTTCCTTCTCATGGTAACTACAAGAGGTCGACAGCCAGTCAGGGTAGGTCCCATTGTAATACATGGGATGCGGTTATTCTCACTCAAGCTGCCCTACTAGGCCCCATATCCTTTCTATCGCTAAATACAAATCTGAAATGAAGTACTTTTCTGACTTGAATATGTTGTGTAACTTATTTTGCACCTTTGGCGAAAGTGCATGGGTGTTCCGCAATAAACGTATGCGCTGTTGTTTTTGCATAAACAACCATGTATCTTCTTAAAATGTAACCATTCACTATAGACAATGGCCACTTTGAAACATAGCTAAGTTAGCTTTGAGGACAAAAATACAAATTGACGAGTTAATTCATAAAGTTTCAATTATAAGACGAAGGCTATAGCCTTAAATGACAACTTAACCAATTCACTGATGTGTGCAAGAGAAGTGCAAACCATTTGGCCTAATTGTTATTGTTATTAACTGTCTGTTTTCATGTTTGAGTGAGTACTTTTTTGAGAAGTAGGCTATTGTTTAATTTTAAACAGAACTAATACTTTGCTTAAAAATTAGTGTAAGTATTAAACATACTTGTTAGTTTTCTTATACAATGTTGCAACCACTCAAAAACGGTACAAAGTAGCACATCTTTGTTGTGACGCGTGATACTCTCATGCACTCCACTGACAACAGTAGTATGTCAGCGGTCATCGAGCATGCATAGCTTTTGCTTATTAGTGTTAAACTTGTTGAGTCCACTGTGCGTTTAGGCATATGTGAAGTTAGCATCCCTGCTTGTAACGAGTGTTAGTCCAGGCTAGGCATACTTCTCATCACATTTCACATAGTTCCGTTTTACCTAAATAACATTAGTGTTCTGTCCCCAACTTCCAGGTGTAACGTCCGTGAGGAATATGCAGAGACTGAAACCTATTTTCTCCCTGGCCATATGTTCCCTTCATGCCAATAGTGTCTACACTATTTTTTTATCAATCATCATGAGACTACATCTGGCCACTTCGATGTGTGTATGTGTGTGCAGACTTGGGCATGTGACACAGGAAAGACGCAACAAGCTGGTGAAATGATGCAGCCAGTTACTGTTTAGCCCTCCCTGTTCTATTTAGAAAATGTCAGTTACCTCCCACCCTTTCCCCCCACCCCCCCATCCCCATTACTATGTGAAAGGACTTAGAGTTCCTCACAGCTCCATTGACGCAAATGTGCCACCAGTTGCATGCAGAATCTGAGGAATGTTGTTTGAAATTTGCCCTGTACACAGTCAGGCGTATTGTGCCCTTCTTGAGGCTGGTACACCACAATAGTTAAGATGTGTTATCACTGTGAAGGATACACGCAATGCCAACCCACCATCAGTATCACATGGCTTTTACTGTGTAGCAGCATACAAGGCTAACATGCCCA
This sequence comes from Speoplatyrhinus poulsoni, assembly GCA_025447795.1. Classification (NCBI taxonomy): domain Eukaryota; kingdom Metazoa; phylum Chordata; class Actinopteri; order Percopsiformes; family Amblyopsidae; genus Speoplatyrhinus; species Speoplatyrhinus poulsoni. Next base: position 2,864,377 of record JAOEGT010000015.1, read on the forward strand.
TGGCTTCAACTGAAGCTTTTGTTTATCTTTCTAAGTTGTCAGCCAAGAAACAAAAAAAAAAAAAAAAAATAGTATTAAGGGCTAAATAATCATTATTAGGTCTTCACACTTGAATGTCAAATCTGTTTTGCTGGTTTTTATGAATGCTTATGTAGGGATTGTTGTGAAAGGGTTTACAAACTGTTTGGTTATCCGTGAGTACTACTAACGTATTGTTTGTAGTGGTTGGGCCTGTCTGGTAGAAGCTGTCATGTTATGTTTTCTGTTTGTCTTCTGCCTTGTCAAATGGGAGGAGTTGTAGATTATCACGTTGTCATTGCTATAGTCACACTTGTCCTAACTGACTTTACAGTATCCATGTGTGATGTTTAGCTCCCTGTATGTGCTATCTTGAATTCAGCCCTAGCTATTTTATTTACTGTAAATGGTCTAAAATCGTTTCAGACAATACATGCGCTTCAAAACAGAAATCCAATGCCAACAGAAGCCAAAGGCATTTAGCAGTACATATGAACTGAAGAAAGTAGTGCACTTTTCTTTCTTCTTTTTTTTAACACCGTGTGTGGCATCCTTGCTGCATGATACATGATTTGCATTGAATGGGGTGTTCCCTGCAGCCAGAATCAGGATCATGAATGATTAAAAGCTGGACTGACAGCAGGGCGGGCAGACAGTAAGGCAGGCAGGCAGTGGCCCAGAGGCCCTAGGATGGACCATGTGACCTGCTGTCAGGGTACTGAGTTCATTCAGTGGCTGCTGGCTGCAGTGCTGGCAGCAGCCCAGATTTTCCACAGAGGCCGCAGTAGCAACAGGTCGTTCCCAATAAAACAGCAGCGCTCTGTTGTGGCTCCAGAGTCGGCCTGGTGCATGCGTTGCTTTTTTGGCTGTGGTGTGTATGTGTGCCTGGTCTTGTTTGTGTGATGTATTCCGATGTGTAGATAATGTGTGCATGCCCGTGTCAGAGTACACACCAAGATGCCAAGAGGTCTCCGACAGTTTGTTTTATCTCAGTTTGAATTGCACTCAGTGTGCTCTCAGGAGCCGTCGCGGAGATCCTCTCTGAAACGCTTGTGTTACACAGGCACCACACACACACACACACACACAGTGCAATAAACCAAATCATGGAGCAAAATTAAGTCTGACTCCTCCTAGTCATTGAGACACATGAGCACAATGGTCGTTCAAACACACTAACTGAATAGTTAATAGCGTATGCATTTGTGCCTGGGGTTGTGTTGGATATGACTGACTCCCAGTCTGTCAATTGACCCATCCACTTCCTGTTGTTGTCTCTGCCAGTCAAATGGCCCAGGCTTCTAAAACCACAATCTGTCTTTATCACTCTGATTGAGCTGCAGCAGGAACATCCATTCAGATGATGATGGTGTGAAATGTTTATTACAAACTATGCCAAATTATTGCAATTCTATACATCTACCTCAATTCTGCCCTTTTAAAGTGATAAGTTAGTGATGAATGAGTGGAAAGATCAAGCGTTTTTTGTTATTGATGGATCATGTCCCTTACTGAAGGTTTTGGGTCTTGTTTCAAAGTTCTAATTTAGGGTACTGAACTGGTTATGGTTTCAGTCTCCAACAACCTACCTTAAGCGTCTTTGAGGAATATGCCTAAAGCCTGATACACACATTGTATTTTTAGTTGTTTGGGCAGCATCTGCTAATTGTATTGGGTTTGGTGGTGTTCTATATATCGTCAGGAGATATTGGCTGAATTTGGAAAAAAGTGTATTTGATTATTTAGAATCGCTTCCCTCACCTTTAACCAATATTTGTGTCCATTTTGGTTTTGGTCTCTTTTAAATTATAACTATTAAATATTTGTCTGAGAGTGTTGCCCAGTCTAGATATCAATTATATTGTCTTTGTGCACAAAAATATGCCTATTTTACAATCATATTTGAAGTAAAACTGATGTTTTTGTTATTTTTACTGTTCTATCATCTCTGTTGTGGTGCATGCCAATTTAGGCACTATGCTGTACATTCATTCACCTCTGACTGAATCACAGACCTCTACAATGTTTACGTTTCCATTGCCTCTCCATTGTTTTGACCTGGAGGTTAATCCTTCACCTTTGTCTTTCCCCAATAAATAGGTAACCACTGTTGAGACGGCAGCTCTCACCCCCTGGGCCCAGTGTCGAGGCTGCTGCACGGTGCTAAGTATAAAGGACACTTGGGAAACGAAGCTGTGCCTCCCCCCGACAGAAACCTGGATCCTCTACCCTGCCCGCCATCATGACCGATGTGGTGATTGTCAAGGAGGGATGGCTGCATAAAAGAGGTGACTCCCACATCAAAACTTTCACGTAAAATGCTTTTTATTAGGGGTACACAATATATCGACTCTGTATCGGTATCGCAATATCATACCGTAAACATTGCAGGAAGTGCAATATTGAGTTTATTTTGTTGAGAGATGTGTCCGTTGGCTGTTTGTCTTAGTTGTGTTTGATTTAGGCAGAATAGTAAGATGTGTGGATGAGGAAGCTAATGAAATAATAGAGATCGAAGAGCAAACATCAGTGGCCAAAAAGAATGCCTCCTTGGTAGCTTGGAATTACTGTTGATGTACAAGTCCAATATGACAGTAGGGTTAGGGTTAACCCTATGTCAGATTAAAATGTGTTGTTTTAATATGTTATGAATATATTTGGATGCATATTCACCTTTGTGTTTTTACTTGTGTTTAAATAAATCGAAATGAATATTGATATTGCAATGTTCATGATCAATATCACATTTTATCAATATCGTGAAACCCAAATTTGTATCCACTTTACCTCACTTGTAAAGATAAATTATTTCCTAAAATTTTCAAACACATGCATTGGCCTATTTGCATGTGAGTATTATCTTGAGTAGTGCATGAATTATAATTATTTGTTTTGCAGAATTGCTTTGCTCCTTTTATTATTCTGAAAATATATAAATAATTAAAAACACAATTACAAATCTGCTCATTGTGGGCATTCTAAGACCAATGTTGCAGTTGTTGGGTAAATAGCCACTATATCTGCGAGGCGGTCAGTCCCTGGTGCAGCCTTCAACAATGTCATGTATACAAGCGTCTAGTTGCACTGCTCCCATTAGTTCCCCATGTAGCTGTGTTTGACAGTGCTGTGTGCGGTGTAGCTGTGTGTACCAGGCGTGGGTCCTGTTATGTGTGTGTGTGTGGATGAAGAAGCATTCCTCACATACCTGCTGGATTGGAGCAGCTTTGTGTGTACATACTAACTTTGCCTCCAAACGAAAGCTATTTGACAGAGCACCCCCGCCCCGCCCCCTCAGTAGCACAAACCGCTTGAGCATCACAGAACCCAGGGAACAAGGACGTTTCCTGGGAGAGAAAGCAAGACACGGGCTCAGGGGTAGCAGGTCACTAGGAGAGGGTTGTCCCTGGAGACGGGGGCAGTGTGCTGATGATGTGGGCCCAAGGCCCAAGCTAAGAACACAACAGGCTGCTGGTTTAGAACAGAGCTTGCCTGCCTGGGCTCAGCTGGTCTAGGCAGAAAATCCGCAGGTCCCTCCCCGGAGGTGAAGGATAAGATGTGGGATTCCAGTTAGTGGTTGATCACCCTTCACAAAATAAGGAATTGGCTCCTGTATTTTGTATCTTGTTCCCTTATTTTATCACAGCTAAATGTTCGTCGGGAAAAACACGGCAGACGTCTGATACTCTGATACTTTTTTTCTTCTCTTGAGACGTACTGTAGCTTGTAATGGGAAAGACGTTTTAAAGGAAAAATGAGAACAGTAGGCGCATCTGAGAGCCTCGTGCAAAATAAGGTCAGTTGACCAACCAAGGCTTGTCTTGAGGTATCCCTTTAAAAAACATTGTACTTCATGTTATTTGATATTGCTTCCTTTGTGTATATTGTCTGTTTGCATAGGTCACATTTTCCACACCTTCCTCATTGAGTGATAACAAAAGAGGATGCTGTGAAATGTAACCGAAACAGCAGCATAACTGTGACCACTAGAAACATAAACTGTGTTTCTAAACATGTACAGCACATACCTGAGAGGCTACGCTCACCAACACACACACATGCATGCTAAACATCGGCATGCGCTATCTTGGCTTACACACGCACATCCGCTCGCGCACACGCACACGCTAAAACAAACAAGCTTTCAGTAATGGCGAGTTGGCACGCTGTCACAGCCCCAGCAGCTGTGCCCTGTAAAATGTCACCCAGAGCCGCTGTGCGTTTTGATCGGAGTGCGTCCGTCGTCGCCGTCCTTGACAGGAAGGCTCCCGGTGTCGCGTCACTGTCGCGCGACGCTTTGCCCCAGGAGTCACCGCGCAGAAGGTCGAGGCTGCGCCGGTCCCGTCCTGCTGTCCGTCAGCCCCGGCCAGACGATCTGGCCGGGGCTGCCACCGTCCTCCACACCTTCCACGCGGCCTTCTCATGTGGCGGCGCCACCCGGCTGACTCACGTGGCCACGTGGGTGTAGTAATGATTGGCCTCCAGCTCATTCTGCCGTGCTGTCTCCTCAGCACAGTCATTACCTCCGTGGGTCCGCTTCAAAACACCAATTTGATCTCTGGCGGAATACGTCGCGTCCGTCTATACTGTGTGTGTGTGTGTGTGTGGGGAACGTGAGCCGCGGTCACGCTGCAACGTCCGTCTATCCTGTGTGTGTGTGTGTGTGTGTGGGGAACGTGAGCCGCGGTCACGCTGCAACGTCCGTCTATACTGTGTGTGTGGGGAACGCGAGCCGCGGTCACACTGCAACGTCCGTTGACTTAAAACGTGTGAATAGTATCCATCTGCTGTTAAATGTGGATCCCATATAGGGAGGAGAGCTTATGGGCACCAAGCACAGCACCTCAGGCATGGGAGCACCTCCATGGCTCAGGCCCCTTTGATGCCTATATGATTAGTCATGTTTAGTGTGTGTGTGTGTGTGTGTGTGTGTGTGTGAGGCAGGATTTAAGATTCCTGCACTTGCCAAGAGAAGTGAATAGGATAGCGGTGCCCTCATAGCCCGGTGAGGCTAATCTCACGGAGCGTTCTGTACATTTGTTCTATACGCACACTGCTGGGTCATTTGACCTCAGTGAGGACACACCTCGTTTGACCCTCCTTAAGCCAGTGTTGCAGTCGTGTGTGAGTGTGCACTGAAGCCACCATTATGGGGGGGATATGCAGTTGTCATAGTTATCAAGCTTGTCTGGTGAAAGCTGGACCGAAGGTAAAACTTCGAACATGTAGAGTAGCTGTGTGTGTGTGTGTGTGTGTGTGTGCGTGCGTGCGTGCGTGCATGCATGCGTATGCATGCGTCACTCTGTGGTGTAGAGGCATACTTTCACAGAAGTTACTTTGAGTACCCATATGCAGACCGCGTTGCAAGTAGAGGCTTGCAGCTGCGCTTTAACCAGTTCTTGTGCGTCCCCGAAATGATTTAAAAAACGTTCACGGACTGCACCCGCAGTTTGGGTGAGGCTACTGCCTCTAGTGGTCACTCGGACCCAGCCGCGTGTTTTAATTTAATTTGCAAGTGTATTTTCTTTTTCTGAAGCTTCTATCAAAGTCAGAGCGCCGTCGGACTTCAAAGAGGCAGATTGTGGGTTCCCTAGATTCCACAGGAGCACTGTGGCCAAAAACTCACTGAGGCTCGACAGAATGCGCTCGTTTGTCCTCTCCTCCTCCCAAACCCGGGTTTGTTTGACTAATTTTCTCCCTGACAAGTATGAAGAGCCAGCCCCCTCGTTAGGGTAACGAAGGCAGCGACAACTGTGCTTAGGTGGTGCACTCAGCTGGCATGGTGTTCACGAGAGGGGGGGCAAAGCTTAGACCACACACACACACACACACACACACACACACACACACACACACTCTCTCGCACGCACACAGAGACAGACAGACAGCCAGTCAGTCAAAGAAAGAAGAGAAGTTAATGTTCTCATTTTCCACTGTAGAACAATAGCCATTCTCTAATATCACTACAGTATTTTTCTAGAATAATGCCCTCTACATTGCGTTACCGATCCCTTGTAATTCACTCAAACTGTTTCAGACCTCTAGTGTGTGTAAATTAGGTTGGGTGGGTTCTTTCACCAGCAGCCTTTTAAGAAGGGCGTGCATGTAGGTGTGACTCACCAGTTCATGACTAACTAGCTAGCTAGCTAGCTAGCTAGCTAGCTAGCTAGCTAGCTAGCTAGCTAGGGTGACCACTGACCACATTTTCAAACCCCCAAACTGGGCCCCTTACATTTTATACCGCACGGTAATGCACGCTTATTGTACATGTATGCGCTTATGCGTGCACCAGATGCAATTTCATTAGGATTTTGGACAATTATTTCTGCAGTTATCACACCTAGTGACTGTACATTTCAACACGTTTGAACCTTTTCACAGGTGTGTTAATAGATGGTTAAAATTTTCTATGTGCATTTGTATACTTAAAAAACAAAACATTTATTAAGGGGGTTGACCAGCTAAGTAGGTTAACAACGAGCAGGATAGTGGGTTTATTCATAGTTGATTTCGTGGTAAGGCTAGGCCTGACAACGACAAATCTGTGTTGAATAATAAATAAATAATAAATACAAACCGTTTGTTACTGAATTCACTCCTGTATGTTTCACTGCTCCCACTTGATCTTTGCTTATAATTGTTGCATTGCTAAGCAGTTCCCCGCAGTTGTTGGTCCGACTCGTAGCCTATGTGGAAACATTATTATTATTATTATTATTTTAAAGGTAAAGTCAGCTATAGTTAGCTATTGTTATTGTAATAGACTTTTTGTCAAATTCAACAAATATCTCTTTGCATTTCGCTAGCTTACCGTTCTGTGTGTGTTGAGAAAAAAATGTGATACTTCAACACAGCCCTGGCTCTGCGAATAGGAACATAAACAAAGTGGCGAACACCGCTCGTGTCAACAAAGCTTTGCTTCACAATGCAGCCAAATCAGATGGCTGCTTATCTCATTTGCCCACCATTTTCTCATAATTATTGAGCTGTTGACACACAATGTTAGTTTTTTCTTTGTCTAATGGGTTAGCTACCTGCTAACAAATGTAATGCTCTGTGGTTGTCAAAGCTTACGTGGTGCCGTGTGTTGCCTGTGACATTGAGAAAAGTGCAAAGCAGCCGTGTAACTTCGACTGGGCAGAGAGTAGATGGTGTGGAACAAGTGGCTTATGGGAAATAATATCTTCTCCAGCTCTGGTGGGCAGACACCGGGACCACCACCCGACCGTGACAACAGCAAGGGGACCCTGGCGGTGGCGGCAGGCACAGTTTAGTTGCGTGGCTCCGGCAGCCAAGGTCCAGTAGCAGAGGGTCTCTCCCCAGGAAGCAAGGGGCTCTGGCTGGGTGTCTGGCCTCCAGCGCAGGCCCCCTGCTCTGGCTAATGGGAAGCAGCCGTGCTGCTAAATGTGGTGGAGAGAAGTAAATTGGCGAGGTGCAGCTGTGGGATAGCGCGCAGGCTGGCTGGCACGGCGGGAGAGCCGGAGGGCCGCGGGGAGGTGGCACCACCGTCGGGCCGTGCCCGCCGCGCGCTTACTTTGCTGTGCCGACTCCTCCTGCTCGCCCGGCTGTGCCCTCTCGCCATCTCCGTCACTTCCTCACTCTGTCTCCGGCCCGCTCCCACGTCCCTCCCTCCCCCCACCCCCCCCGCCTGCATGCCTCCCTCTCCCCACTCACGTCTCTGCCAGCATCCACCTCCTCCCGTCTCCCTCGCTTCCAGCGCAGAGCCCCTCTCCCCCTCCCGGTCATGACAGCCCCCCCGCTCTCCCCCTGCCAGACAAGCTGACACACCCCCTCCCAGCGGGACAATGACCCCGCTGACAACACAGACCCGCGGCGGAAGCCACTTTCCATCAGCATAGGAGCTCCCGGCGCGCAGCATCAATCACACCGCTGGCAGCTCCCTCCAGTCGGACGAGGGAGAGGAAGAGAGTGGGCGAGCTACAGCCAGCGCCTGGGACGCTCAGCTGTGGGCGCACTAAGAGCCGACTGTATGCTCAGACCCGCCACATCCTGCACATCAGCCCTGTCTGGAAAGATCTCCAGGGCCTCGTTGTCTGGGTCTCTACCTGTCAGCCGCTCCTCCAGATGGAAGCATTGCATTGTGTCATAATCTGACACTATGACCCGATGCTTTCTCCTGTTTCAAATAGCGTAATCACACACTGTACTGCACTGTATAGCATAGTAATTCAGGATTAACTACATGGGAAGTGTAGGCCTGTGTAGATTCTAATACAACATTATAATCCAAATCGATCTTGAAAAGATGTCGCCGCCCCCTGTGTTATCATCCAATGAGAGAGAAGGCACCCCAGTTATTATTCAACAGCTGTTTTATTCCATGTGCCTCATTCGAAGGGGTCCGGTCGTACGTACGCTGGGGGCGCTTGGCGGTAATTGGCGCTAATGCTTCCTAAATAAAGCACGTTGTATTTGTTTACCGTGCAGTAGCCCGGTTAACTAATCCATGGGCTGCTTGTTTACCCAGGGGGGGAAAGAGAGGGAGGAGAGAGATAGGGGGCAAATCCGGCCCCACCGAGGCAGAAGTGGTGGCGGTGGTGGGGGTGGTGGGGGGGTTCTCACCCACAGTTTCTCTATGGTAATCAGCAGGTGTCACTCGCCCCAGAGAAGAAGTGAAGCCTTTCTTGTGAGCGTGAGAAAGAGGGGCAGCCGCCATCGTCCCCATGCACCCCTACACCCCCCCCATCCCTCCCCCACACCTCCCTTCCCCAGCAGCAGCCACAGTGACAAGGAGGGAGGGAGGAGCAGGGGAGAGAGCTGCAGCAGGGACCTGTTGGTACTGCTGCCAAAGCTCCCCCTCCCCCCTCCCCGACCCAGGAGTCTCCATCCAGCTGCATGTGTGGGAGGGGCGAGAGGGGGAGGGGGGATGTCGGTGGGGGGGGGGGGGAGAGACGAAATGAAAGAATGCAGGGGGCCCAAACTCGCCTTGCGGTTTAGGCTGGCATACAAGCCAGCATGTTGTGTGTGCGTGCGTGCGCGCCCGCCTGGCAGCACCCTGCATGGCCTACGGTAAGCAGCGCGGGAGGAGGTCGTGGGGCGGTGGTCTCTGAGGGTGACCCCTCTGTCAGGGTGCCCCCCCAGGCTCATTGGGATGCGGGGCGTGGGGCGCCAGCCACAGCTGCAGCCCACAGACAGGCCCCCGGCCCGGCAGCAAAGGGCTGAGGAGGGGATGAGAGGCCCAGGAAAGCCCAACAAAAGGCACGGCCCCCCACCCCCGTCCCCCAGCCTTGCTTTGGTGTCCTAATTCCCTAATCCTCAACCTCCGCAAGCCCCCCCTTCCCCACACCAGTCTTGCCAATCCAACACACACACACACACAGTTTGTGCAGCTACTACTGGCTGCCTCTCTCATGCCTAAACCATGAATGGCCATACAGGGACAAAACACACCAGTAGCTCCCCTCAGGAAGTCCCACCACTGGGTGTGGGCTCAGAGAGGGGCTCATATAGTCTCACTGTGTGCTTGTGTGTGTGTGTGTGTGTTCCTGTTTCCGTGACGCCAGATCACAGAGGTGGCCCTCTTTTCTGTGGCCCGTCACAATGGATGCCGGGTGATGCATGTGCTTGCAAGGAGCCAACCGGCCACAGCAGCTGGGACCGCCACATTCCTGTTGTCACCGTAGAAACGGAGCGCACGACACGTCCCCTAACCTCTTGTCACGCTTTCTCCCCCTCAGTCTACTGCCTCCCCTCCCCCCTTGAGTCTTCAGTGACCCCTCCGTGAGGGCGTTTGGCCGACACTGTTAGGACCTAGTTGACTTGCAAATCATTTCAGCTTGCAAACTAAGCATTAATGGGAATATTCTAATAGGTCTGTCAACAGCGACCTTGGGAAGCCGGAGTTGTTCAGGGTCTTGAATCACGTGGGGGGGGGGGATTGTTGGAACATCTGGACTGGGTTTGTGTGAGCTTGGTGCACGATTGACTATAACCTAGAATGTAATCTATATTTCTTTGCAAAGGAAGCAATCCTTGAAAGTTTAAACCACAGTGTAAACCATTAAAGGCAAACTTGGGTGTAGGCTATTGCAGTTCCATCATTTAGCAGCTTTGTAAACACACTTTCATATGCAAATGAGGCCAGTATGTGCTGTGTACAGTACAGCTGTGGTGGAACCTGTTTTCTTACATTTTCTTCCGTGTGTGTGTGTGTGTTTGTTTGTTTTCCGGGCATTTAAGGGCGTGGCACACAGGAACTGTCCACACACAGGTCCTGTACAGCATTTGGCAAATTGTGTTGTTTTGGCATCGGCTCCCTGTTCATTATTTTCCACTTTGCCCGGCGTGCGTCCCAGACCCCAGCAGCTGTTTGTCATGTAAAGACACTCTATCAGGCCCCGACAGCATCCTCGCATGGGTCCCCCTCCCCGTCGCATGCGCACACTTCACTTGCGCTCAGACCACGTACATATGTAGCGAACACATGTAGCGATCTGTCTCGTTGCCTCTACAGTTCTCCCTCATCTCTCATCTCACGCCAGACCGTTCCGATTTTCGCTCACTTTAACTTCACCCCTGACCTTCACTGTACGTGTGAGGTACATGTTTTAGCGTTAGAAGAGCCGTGATTCCTGGAAACACGTTTCTTTGAACTGTAACCGTCCTCTCGTCTTTTCAGAAAGCGCCGTCTGTCAGAGATGGGGCTGAAGAAAAAAAAAAGCTTGCTATCTGGGTTGTTGTGGTCAGGTTGCTTATTTCGCAGTTTCCTGTTTTGGAGAACAAACCGACTTGAAAATAGGTTTGTTTACCGCAATGCTGTATGAAGTGTCATCTACTCATACAATTCAGTGAGGGAATTTGCTTGATTACGTTTTCTGGTCTTCTCTGTTACAATTCGCTTGGTCTTTCCCCCTTTATGTCAGAACACACATGTTAACAATATTGTACTTCCTGGGAGAAAAAGCAGCAGCCTCTTGTCAGTTTTACTTTCAAGCTACGTCAACAAGCGAGAAGGTGCAGAACTTAGGAAAAAAACGAAGACGCGGAAATGGACGTACACAGCCAACTGACACGTTGTTTATGCACCCAGCGTAGTCTGCAGGGGAAGTCAATGAAGAGGTCTAGACACAGTCAGACGGATACGGCCGTTTCCACCTCTCACCACGTGACTGTGTTTTGCGGTCGCAGATGAGGAAGCCGGGACGTCCTCTCTGTCTCTCTCTAGAGAGACTGTGTAGTAGCTGAGAATATGTTCCTCGTAGCCCACCTGCTGCAGCCCAGGAATCATAACAGATCATTTTGGTTGTTGTGTGGTGTGTGCGATTTTTGGCATCATTTATTATTTATTATAATTATATTTCAAATCATCATGTCAGTTCTAACTTTTGTCTTTCAGTCTAACAACTTTTGGCCTTTATATCATAATTTCGAATTTATGTGGAAGACATTTCTTTCCGAGGCTATATTTTCCGTTAATTCTTGCTGGTAAAAAATAAAACTAGTCTGACATTTGCAATGTGACTTGGACCTTATGTACAGGGTTTACAATGCGTCACTGTCAATATATGGAAGCGGAAGTGTCTAATAATGAGCCATTCTTCTTTCAATTCCACTAATGACCAGTAATCTCACCGGGGGGTGCGTAGAGGTGGACGGCAGGTGTCACATTCAGTCACATTCAGTCACAATGAGCTTGTCTGCCTTTACTGCGGGGCTCAGCCGCCACCACAACAATAAAGACTAGTCACGGTGCTCCCAATAGGTGTTACATGGCCGGAGCCTGACAATTGCTCCTATTAATCGGCGGCTTGCTATTGTCGTCTCATTCACGGCAGTGTGACCGAGGCTGCCTTTGCATGGAAGAACGTCTCGCCGGCACCCATGACGTTCTGTTGCATCACCTGCAGCAGAGACCGGCCACTGACATGTCTTCTATGGTGGACGGCTGTGGGAAGACTTTGAAAAGTGATTCTCCTCTGCTAGCTACATACATGTACACATATTATACAGTGCATTATAATTTACTGTATAGAAGGTTGTACAGTACATATTTTATACAATACATATGTGTTACTGTATATTCTATACAGTACATTATATTTCATACAATAGCACGTTATACAGTATGTTGTATACAATGTTATTGCTATAGTATATTCTATACAGTACATTATAATACATACAATAGCACGTTATACAGTATGTTTTATACAATGTTATTGCTATAGTATTTTTTATATTAATGAATGATATAGTACATTCTGTACAGCATGTTAGTACTGTATGTTGTGCAGTACATTATATCATACATTTTGTACAGTCCAGTGTGGACACATCCAAAGATAGATCCACAGGTCTTCATTAAGATTATGTTTATTTATAGTGTAAAATCACCATCAACATGTTCCCAATACACTTAATAATTATACAAATATAAAAGACCCAGAATAATCATACACATGGTAGGATACAAAAGGTATGTGGTTAAAAAAAAAAGCATAAAAAAATAACTGAGGGTAAACCCAACAGCCCTATCTAAAAGCTTTATCAGAAAGAAAGGTCTTAAACCTGCTCTTAAATAGGGAGATGCTTATTGTCTCCCAAACACAAATAGGGACCTGGTTCCACAGCAGATGTACCTGGTAGCTAAAGGCTCTGGCTCTGGGCACTACAAGACACTCATTCAATGCAATGCTTTAGCACTGCTTAATCATCCAGTTCCATTCTTAGTTCTGCTTAATAGCACACTCGAAAATCAAGTTAGAGGTCTAAACAAACTTGGGTGGGCTGAAATGGGACCCCTTATTTATTTTTTATATGCATTAACTAGCAAAACCGCTTGCTCTTCCCAATGCCAGCATGTAGGCTGAGCCTTCCTCTGATCTCATGCTGTTGGGATGATGCGGTGTCACGGCCAAGCCGTTGGGCTTGTTATGCTACTTCTGCATTGTGCACATACTGTGCTCAGTGTGCCTGGCACCGACTATAGCTTGGGGATATGGGTCAGCCAAAACCTGACTACGGAATGAAGCACCTGCTAGGGATAGGCTGAGAAAAGCAGGGCTCCGTGTAGGGCCCAGGGAGAGGCTGAGAAAAGCAGGGCTCCGTGTAGGGTCCAGGGAGAGGCTGAGAAAAGCAGGGCTCCGTGTAGGGCCCAGGGAGAGGCTGAGAAAAGCAGGGCTCCGTGTAGGACCCAGGCCAGGGAGAGGCTTTAAGCAGGGACCCGTATAGGGCCCAGGGAGAGGCTTTAAGCAGGGACCCGTATACAGCCCAGGGAGAGGCTTTAAGCAGGGACCCGTATAGGGCCCAGGGAGAGGCTTTAAGCAGGGACCCATATAGGGCCCAGGGAGAGGCTTTAAGCAGGGATCTGTATAGGGCCCAGGGAGAGGCTTTAAGCAGGGCTCTGAAACTTGTTATTGACTCCATGTACTTTTAAACGGGGTTTGTTTTCAAGTTTGAGTGCCAAGCTGTTTTTTATTTTATCCCTCTGCAAACTACTATCACTTTGCTGAAGTAAGGGGATTTGGTTCTCTTTGAATGATAATGATAGATTGGCCACAACATGCAAATCCTCTGGAGAGATCCGTATACATGTAGATGACTGATGCAGAAGTTGATCGTCAAGGCTTACAGTTTTAAAATAGACAAACGACTCATCACTGGAGTCGCATCAGTTTTAACAAGCGTGGGGGGGGAAATCCACCAAGCGTCCCTCTATCTGTGTGTTTCAATTAGGGACGTGCATATGTGGGTCTTTACATCTAGGCAGGCAATGAGACAAAGTCATGGTAATTTCTAAATGAGCCCCGTTTGTTGTGAAAGCACCTACTCCGCATATCAGGCGATGACAAATCTCTACCGGTGACACGATGAAAAATGTAACGACATGTTGGACATCTGCTGCGGATTGAAGTCGAAAGTATACTGTGCTCTGGGGCAGATGTTTTCTCTAGTGCTGCTGTTTGTCCTGCATTGGCAGTTGTTGTTTGTCTTTGGTTTTAATGTCTCTCAACTGTCAGGTTATGTAGGGGCAGCCTTGTTATATGGTCCTACTGGCCAGCATCTGTCATATAAAAGCATTTTCCTTTATCATACACTATGTAATTACACCTGCAACGGGAATGTTTTTGGATGCGTTTGAGGTGTGTACATAAATGATAAGAAGCATTGTATTTTAGTGTCACTACCCAAATGGCTGAAAATAAAAACACCTCATCTTATCCTCTTCATTGATTCACAAGGAATGGACTGAACAGATGAGACATTTGGCCACTGTTGTATCCTGTCTATTCTGTCACAGATACAGTATGGCTCAGCTTCACTAGACAGAAGTGTGTGTACGGGACGGTGGGCGGGGGGCAGAAGCCCATATTGACTTATATTTTTGGTCCCTTCTTCCTCTTTCTACTGCACACACACACACACCACTTCTCTGTCAGAGGAAATGGGCCAATTAAGGACAGCTTGCTCCGGCACTGCATGGGGTTAATACGCAGCTCCGTAATTAAAAATAAATTACACTTGTATAAATATTCAAATCCCACAACTGCCGTGTTATGGTGCGTAAGCTCTTTCTTTTCATTTCCCTTTTTTTCATTTGTGAAACATCTGGCATACCATTTCCTGAACCATCACTAGAATAAATTGAGTTTTGTCTGACTGAAAGATTTGTGTTCTTCCTTGTGAGTAGAATGGACATGCCTGGCTGAAGGTTATGGGCCTGCTTTGCCTGAAAGAAAATGACACTTAACATAAAAAGATCTACATTTGAACAATAATGCTTGCTCTTATGAACGACAAGTAGTCGAAACGACTTTGACATTTTTAAAGGATACTAGGTCACCTTAAGTGTTGTTGAATAATGACTGTAGATGTACCCTTTTGTGTTTCCTTAGTGTTCACCATAGACCTTTTGCTAGAGTTCAGGGAACTGCTTCAGTAGAAGCCGTCTGCATAGGGAGTGACTTATGGCAGGGGCGCAGGGCGGAAGGGTCTTGACTCCCAACTAAAACGACCAAAGGAAAGATGGTGACAAGGCGGTCGTTTTTAGGGAGCACTAGTGTACAACACATGGCACAGCATAGTAATGAGATGGCAGGCTCGGGCCACTCTGGGAGTCTGTGAGACCAGAACCATGAGAATTCATTAAGCCACACTGAGCAAATGACGTACAGTACATTACTCTACATACTTTATTCTGTATAACCACTGAAGTGACGATAGCCCTTTCCCTTGTCTTCCTCCTAACAGGAGAATACATAAAGACCTGGAGGCCAAGGTATTTTCTCCTGAAGAGTGATGGTACATTCATTGGCTACAAAGAACGTCCGCAAGATGTGGACCAGCTGGAAAACCCCTTAAATAACTTCTCCGTAGCACGTGAGTGTCTTGCTACAGAAACTACTGCATGCGTCTGTATGTGTCTGTATGTGTGTGTATGGTAAACAGTATACTGGTCCCAATACAGGACCCATTCCCCTGAAAATTAAAGTGCATTTCTGTCAGCTTACGACATCGTAAGTAGAGAGACAAAAGCAAAATAAAAGGTCCAAAGTCCCAGTTAATATGAATAGAAGTTCAGATAAAATTACCACCCTCTCTCTGTATCTCTCAGAGCTGTGCTGTAGCCCAACCTACTCTATCTCCACATCAAAGAAAAGCACCATGATAACGGCGTGCAGATGACTGAGCGCAGCAATTAGACAGCATACTGTTTGTCTAGCGAAATGCTTCCTCTCTGACACTCTTGAGTTATTGTGGCTATTAGCCCTCCTGATTTCAATTATTTATCCAGGCTGTGCTCTGAGCTGTGCGTCTCCATCAGTGGTGGTTTAGAGTTTGTCACCGCTGCAACCCCAACACGGAGCGCACAAGGCACACTGCTGCTACTGACAGGGCCCTCTGCAGCTGGATTATACACACACCCTGATGCCATGACATGTTGGATCTCTGTGGTGGCCCACTCCTCTGTTCTCAATCCATCAGACAGAGGCCATTTTGTGTCACGTTCTGACATATATGCTGACATGTTTTATTTGGGAACAGATGTTAAGGCGAACTGATGCAGATGGAAATTAAAAAGGAAAACTGCTTATGAATGTATTTATTTGCTGAAAAGCTGTGAAGTTGTAGTCAAAGGGATGATATGCTTGCTGGCACATTGTTCTTTATATTGAAGTTGTAGTCAAAGGGATGATATGCTTGCTGGCGCATTGTTCTTTATATTGTTTACTTGAGTAAAGTTCATTTGTGAAAATAGTGGTCCCTTTCTTATAAAGGAAAATACTCCTTTTAATCAAGTGATTGTAGTCAATTGATTTGCAAGGCGTTGGAATGCAGTAATAACACTATAATTTAAACAAATGCTAATTTCAGCTATACATGCTGCCGTTGCAAGGCAGAGTTCCTAAACAGGCTGCTGCAAAATAAACTTTGAACCACATGCATTTTCCCCAAATGTCCTACACCGCGTAGTGGTCAATCCTGTACAGCTTTCCTAAGTAAAATGAGCTTCCTATGATCTGGTAAAGTGAAAGCTAGTGAATGCCCACAATGTACACTTGCTCTGCTCCAGTGTTACCGGCAGAGGTTCCAGCTCTGTCTGTTAGGGTGGCCATAAAGATAAATGGCTTTATCTGTGGGTCCGTCGTCCCCTCTCCCGTTTCCTCTCCTTATCCGCCTCCCCGGTCTCCCTCTCCCTCGCTCTCTCTTTTCTTCCCTCACGCTCTCTCCTCTCCCCCTTCCCGGCTATGGTCAGAGTGCCAGCTGATGAAGACGGAGCGGCCCAAGCCCAACACATTCATCATCCGCTGTCTGCAGTGGACCACTGTCATCGAGCGCACCTTCCACGTGGAGACCCCTGAGGAGAGGCAAGCCCCCC
>JAOEGT010000015.1:2893570-2918029 GCA_025447795.1 Speoplatyrhinus poulsoni
ATATACATACATATACACATACATATATATACATATATATACATACATATATATACACATATATATACATACATATACATATACACACACACTAAAAAAGTATGGTCATTTACACATCCCTTCTTTTTGCAGAATCACGTTTGCAGATTTCATCAAGCTTACTTTAAAGATGAGGAAAGACTTAGGTACATTACATTAAAATTAAATTAAAAAGAAAAAGTATTTAATACTTGAAACTGGGAAATGGATAGCAGGGGCCCATAAATACGCCTGCGTGATTGTGTGCCCTGGTTGATGGACCATAATAACAAAACCTTCACAATAGTCAAAGACAAAACCAGGCTTGTACATCTAAAACAAATACATATTTTAAATATGACACATTTAACTCTTCAGTGAATAACATTTCTAAAATCACATTTGCATTATAAAAGCGTGGTTCCCGTTATGGATAAAATCATGAAATGTGAAGAATTGACAAATACAAACATAATGTATGGTGAAACAAACAACTCTAAATTAAGACTGACCTTTTTTGTAAGCACACAAAACATTCCTCTTATGAAATGTTTTATCTGGAAAATTTTATAAGCACAGACCAAATGAACAAACCTGTAAATTAAGCACATGCTTAAATGTAATTAATTTAGTACAAACGCTGTCATGTTGAAAATCTATTGAAACCATAAATTAATAAACCACTCAACATTTCAGTTGAATCTGCCTACATGCACATCACAACAAAAAAACAAAATAAAAGGGGGCAGCACAATGTCAGGTATGGGATGAGGTCAAATGAACTGCTGGATGTTTCATCAGACTAGCATCACTAGCCAACTTGTTACTCAACAGACATGCAATGTGTAGTTCCATTACAGCAATTTGAGATGCCTTGGCTTTTTCAAAACAGACTAAACTGAAATAAAAAATAAACAGAGTCTTATTGCATCATCTAAATGCCATCAGTCTAAATTAAATCTATGTACAAATTACAATATATCAAATCGTTTGGTAAGTGCAACGCAGAGCTGTTAAGTTTCCACTTATGTGCAAACGTCAGTGTACAATGCAACTGAAACTAACTTCCAACACCAGACTCAAACGGACACGCCCTTCTGGTCCTCCATAGCCTATACTGCCTCTATTGCCTCACATTGCTTGTCCTGTCAGACAGCCAGGAATCAAGCAAATCTAGCAGAGGTCAGTTTGCCAGGCCATTTTTTCTCCAATCCCGTTTCAGTCACAGGATTGGTGACTGTGACAACTTGTGGCCGACAGAGCCCTTGGTGCTTAATAACAACCCCCTTCCCTCCCTCACGAGCACAGCAGAGATGAATAATACAAAATAATAATAAAAATAAACACAAACACCTGTCAATTATAGACAAAGCTACAGTGTGGGAATGTCATTAGACGTGTGAAGGGAGGTTGTATTTTGGCACTTGCAAATATATTACCTCTCGCCTGAGCTTAGACCTTGCTGCATGAGGCTTACATTTTATGGAGGCTTGGTACGGGTCAAAATGCTGATATAAAGAGCTTTTATAGACAGAAGTGACAGTAGGCATTTGGAGACAATGTCCAGGCATCTTGATAACATCCCACATTAATGTGGTGAAAGTGGGACAATTACTTGTAGCATCTCTTGGTATCAGTATAAACAGGAAACTAAATAAACAAACTACAAATTAGTAAAATATGAACAATTGTAGTGGCTTTTTAACATAAGCTGTTCCCTTTAAGCAGGAATTAATGCATCAGTTTATTGCATGGGGTGGGGTGGTTAGACAGGGAATGTTAATAGAAACAAACCTAGCAAGACCCAATGTTTAAACATAACCTACAGTCACACATTTAACATGTGAGTCTGACCTCATATTTTGATACGAACTCAAAACACAAAACAGCTGAATCCTGAATATAGCACCAGTCAGTATTGTGTGAGAACCCAATGGTGGGGAAAGAGACCTGAGTCTCATTACAGGTAAAAAGTCAGTTGACAGGTCCAAATGGAGAGCAGAAGATGTAATAGGATATGTATTGTGAGGATATTTGAATGGCTCCCAATGTGAAGCAGAGAAGAGTGGCATAAACTCCCATGAGAATTCAACGGGGGTTGTCAGTCATGTACTTGAGCTCCCATCGCCTGCTGCATCAGATTACATACACTCCTCCCCATAACTAGTGATCCAGTGCAGTAAGAACATTTACAGGCAATGCACTAGAGAATATAGTAATATTTATATATTTAATTTTTTGTTTAACTATTTACAAGAGAAAGAAAATGCAGCCCTTTAAGTAAATATTAAGAATCCAAATGCTCTCTTTGTGAAGCACTGATGTTAATGGAGGTCTCCAAACTCAAATGTGTGAACTCCGTGTCCACCACTGAGCCAGCGCTTCAGACCTGCACATGCGCGCGCGCGCACGCGCACGCGCACGCACGCACGCACACACACACTTTCATATGACATGCACATACACACATAACTTGGCCTATACGTTCATACAAGCTCCCAACTCACCCACAAGACTCTAAAAACAAGAACTCATTTCTGTCTTGGACAGGAAATTAAGATAAAGGAAAAAAGACTGGTATGAGATTAGCAAAATTAATAGAAAATACAATAAAATAAATAATGAAAAGAAACCCCACACACACACACACACACAACACAGAATGTCTAAAGAAACAAAATAGACTTCTCCCACAATCCTCTGGTATTGTTCAGAGTCTTTGTTGTGGTCCAGCTGCAGTTGGCCAGTCGTCTCCTCATCTCTGTGACGACGGCCATCCCGCCATCTTCCTCAGTCATCCTCGCATAGCTCCGCCTCTGTTCTCCAGCCATCTATGTGGTCCCCTGTCCCAGCCAGCCAGCCAACCACATCCCTCCACCCAGAGGGCCGTCTCTCTGGGAACCACATCAGCGTGGAGCCCTCCTCAGCCCCTGGAGGATGAATGGGTGGAAGGGGGAGGGGGGAATGGGGAGGGAAGACAAAAAGAGAAAAGCCTTTTTGTCTACGTTTTGTCTTGTGGAGTCCGAGCCGGCTGGGCTGTGGGTCAAAGGGCAGTCAGGCCAAAGTTACACCGGCAGTACATCATGCCGCTGGAGTCCAGCCAGCTGTCTGTAATGGGGTCATAGCGCTGGACTGTGTTCAGGTAGGAAGAGCCAGAGTGACCCCCCACCACATAGAGGTAGTTGTCCACGATGGCAGAGCCCACACCTGTAGGGGTGAACAAGGTAAACAATGGGAGGCTTCAGTTAGAAACAACAAAGAAGATATTACATTACAATAATAATAATAATAATAATAATAATAATAATAATAATAATAAAACAGTACTGAAGCCGTTTCTTCTGTTGTATGCCAGCAGCAGTCTGCTGTGTTGAAGCAAACGCATTTCGCCCGCCTCCCAACTCACCGGTGCGTGGCTCGTTCATCGGTCGACAGGCTGTCCACTGGTTCTGATGGGGATCGTACCTCTCGATGCTGGACAGGTGGGACACTCCGTTGTGTCCGCCCACCACAAATATGAACCCAAGCATCACCCCGACCCCAAAGTTGATCCTCTTGTCCGCCATGGGGGCTACCATTTCCCAGGCATCCTTGCTGGGGTCGTACCGTTCCACACTGCAGTGCAGAGAGAATCCGAATCAGAAAGGAAGACCGCTAAGATGTACGGCGTCATTAGTCCAAATACTTTTTTTGTTAAAAGTTGGTAATTGAGATATCGTAGCCTTAACCACTACTTAGCTTGAAACATACTGTAAAGTCTGAATAAATAATGTAGCTTATACAAGTGCCATAATACATTTAGTTCTAGGGAATAAAGGGAGAATGTCATAGTACCCATTCGTTTCATTAGCTACCCAGTGAAGCTAATTTAGGAGGACATCTCTAAGGTTTACACACGTAGCTAAGGTCGACCGGGGATGGGCGAAGAAGCAAGGGGGGGGGGGGGGGGTTTGCATTCCCTTAAGATTTTCTAGCCAAATAACATTCTCATGAGGGGTTAGGGGAGTCAAGGAAACTGCCAACAACAGACAACCCTCTAGCCTAGGCACCGCACAGAACACACTCATCTTGTAATGCACAGGCAACCTCTTGAGTCTACTCATTAACTCAGTAGAATTTGTCATCCAACACTTGTTGGCCACCTCTTTCAAAAATGTAGAATCTATTGCAAGCCAATTGTAAGCTAATACACAGTCAAAGTCACCAAACATCTCCTTGCATTTCCCTCACTTACCGTTCTCTGTGTGTGCTGAAAAAAGTATCTAGTTCTGCTACACAGCCCTGGCTCTGTGAATAGCAACATAAACAAAGTAGCAAACACCGCCGCTGACAATAATGGCTTGGCAATACCTTTAAAAGTGTGGGGCGGAGATTCTTAGGGAGTATGTTTTCACTCAAGCTTAAAGTTAGCAAACGTCCAAGAATGAGTAACCCTGCCTTTAACTTGTATTTCACTTGCTTGGGGAGAAGAAGAACAATGAAAACAACCAAGAGCGAATAAGGTCTTCTACATGAGAGAAATCCTACATAGCCATTTCCGTTAGACCCCATTAGGCCTGAGAGCGCCTGCAGGAATAAGGATGGGTTTTGCTCACGCCTAGCTTGGTCTTTACAGTACCTGTTCATATGGGCTGGGCCATAGCCCCCAATGGCATACACCATGCCGTCCAGCACAGCCGTGGCAAAGCAACTGCGGGACTTGGTCATGGGCGCTACGGGTTGCCACTCCTTCATTTTGGGGACGTATTTCTCCACCGACTGGAGGTAGTACTGGCCGTCATAGCCGCCCAGAGCGTACAGCTCCCCTGCCAGCACCACCACCCCCAGGGTGCTGCGACACTCGGCCATGCGCTCCACAGAGGACCAGGTGTTGCTGTCGGGGTCCCAGCTCTCCACGGTGGTCTCGTGGCGCCGGTAGCTGATGCCCTGCCTCATGCGGGTGGCGATGCCCCCCACCACATACACCTTCTGGTCCAGCACGGCCACGCCAAACTCATACCGGGGGACACTGAGCGGGGCGAGTCCTATCCACGAATCCGTCTGAGGGAAATACATTTCCATGCTGCAAGAAATGGCAGCACAGGAAATTAATGCCTCAATAAAAAAGTACCAGAAGAACTATCAAGAAGCAGAGAGGAGGATGGGGAGGTGGATTAAGCTTGGTTATGTGTATTAAACATCTTAAAACTCAGTTAACACACTGCTGTCAAAGCAAAGTTTTAGTACTGTACAATACCAGTCATCAATGTAGAAACACTCGTATAATTGATAATGGAGATGCCTGCTTTTTCATTTTGATGAGTCTCACATGTTCTCTAATGGACCCCGAGTCTGACAATACAGTTGAACTGAATGCTCATCTCCAGATCTGGGATTACCTTTCTAGTGTTGCGAACAGTCCCGCCTTGCCCCCGATTGCCAGCAGCACCTTCGGGGCACAGCGCGGCCGCGTGGAGAGCACCGTCTGGTAGGAGAGCCGGTGCTCAGGCATGAAATGGTATTTGAGGGCCTCGTTGAGAAGGTGCTTGCACGCGTGGTCGTCACGTATGAGGTGGTTGGCCTCATACAGGCGGGTGAGGAACTTGACACTGAGGAGAGGCAAGCGTACACAGTGCAGGAGCTGAGCGAGATGCTGCTGTCTCTCCGTCACGTCGTATTTGATCCACGACTCCAGGGCATAGAACACAGTCTCCTCCGTGACCACCTTCAGGCAGTCATTGGACACTATTTCATCCAGCTCGGCCCTGGTCAGCTCAAAGAACTCCTCTGTCTGGCACACTTCCTCAAAGTTCTGGCAGATAAACTTAGTGGCAGCCAGACAGAGGTCATGGCAGCCGTATGTCTCTGCAAAGCGGGAGATGCCTATGCAGTTCCCAGCATCCAGCTGGTTTTCTAAAAAGGAACAGCACTCCTTGAGTACTAGCTTGACCTGGAGTAAGTTGGCAGCTGGCAGCAGAGATTCTACCGTCTCCTGCGAGATGAATACTGTGCCCGTGTAGGCATACTCAACAATGGCCTAGCAAAGAAAGAGAAACGCTAACAGTAAACAACAAAGAGAACAATGCCTGCGGTAAAACATCAACGTACTGTAGGCCAATCACATACCTGGAGCGCAGCTTCGTCAATGCACTGAAATTCCACCTCAGAGGTCTCTTTTTCTGAAAGGTTGCCTGTGAACATGGCCTTGAAATAGGGGCTGATACTGGCCAGCACTACTTTGTGGGCATGGATCTTGGCATCACCCACACGCAGCACAATGTCACATAGTTCATGATCCTGCCGCAAGAGCTGGAGGCCTTGCAGCAGTTGCTCAGAGTGAGGGCGTGTCAAACTGGCAAGCATATATGACTGGGCCTGCTGGTCCATCTGACAGCAGGAAAGCACACATCAGCACCATGCTGGCATTTGATAAATAGTATTACTTCACTGCAATTCTAGACGCATCCCACATAAATGACGAGTAAATCCAAATAAACATGTAGCCAATGGAGAGCCAAATACATTTCAATTAAACATCACATACACAAGAATAATTAATTTAACTAATCGGTACGTAATGCGTTCAAGTGGTGTTTTGCAGTCTGGTCCTATCAGAGCATCCTTCCAACGACTTCACAGTTATCGTACCTGATATATAGCATTAGCTAATGTACAAACCATTACGTACGTGTGTCATGTAAAACAGACTTTTGTAAGTCATAAAACAACGTCATATCTATCGCACGAAAGATGGAGATGGACGACATGGCAGATTACCTGACTAACTAGCATGTTTATCGTTAACCTGGCTACTGTTGCTAGCTAGTTAGCCTATTGGCTGAGGCCAACATAGGGTAGATCCGAGGCGCTGCTGCTTAGCGTTATTCGGCAATGCATGATACAGACTGGAACAACGTTAAAACACGAATCGGCCTAATCTGGCACGAAAAACGACTAACACTAAATGTTTAATAAAGGAAGCACTGAATCTGTTCCATTGCAGAAGATATATAATGTCTATTTGGCCATTTCGTTGCAATGCAGTCAGTGCAGTTTAGCTGCTAAAAATAAACACGCTAGTGTTGCTAGCTGCACCATTGATTGATACAGGAACATGGCTGACTAATACAAAACGTGGCAATACATGTCAAATATGTCTGTTTATGGTTAAAAAAAACAAACAAACCTGTGATTTATTCCGCGTCAGTTTGTGCCGCTGTCAGGATTAATATTGCAGCGGCAGTGTTCAGCAGTGATCTGGTAGAAACCCCGAGTGGCTGTCAGAGAAAACAACCTCGCTCAACCGAGCCACATCTTCGGCAAGCTACCACATTTTATCAAGACAACCATTTCCGTCGCCTTCAAAATAATAGTACAATGTGTCGGCTACAACAAAACCGGTGTACCACTACCACCCTATTGATTTTGTGACAAGTTAATAACAACGTTTACATATTTTAATACGTTGGCCGATTTCGACTAATACATTAACAAGCATATAGCAATCACCACATGAGCCGCCCATTTGTCTGATTCTGATTAAAAACATCGCCATTTTTAAATCCTAGTTTTTTATTCCTATAGAGGCGACAGGCCTATTCCAATATTTACAGGAAAGAGCTGCTGTTGAGCCAGTCTGTGATTGAAATCATATTACAAATATTGCATGTCACTTAAACAGTATTATAAAATGTTAATAGAAATTCACGTTTTCTAGATTGTGCACTAGGTAGGTACTTGTGACAAATTTTCTCATCCCTACAGTCGATGTAGAGCGTCACCATGGAAGCGCTCAGTTTGCGACATGTTCGCCATTTTGCTGCCTCGGTGTGTGGGCTTCGCTGAATGCCTGTGTAGCTTACAAACATTCAACACATCCGATACCAGCTAGTGTTTCATGCAGGGATATTTATCCGATCAGGGAATCTTAGCGGCCCGATTATGCCATGGAACTGTGTATGACGTTACTGGACTCCGTGAACGTCACTGACTGAGGAGGAAAACGTGAGGTCTGTTATTTTTCAGTTTTCCAACTTTGTGATCGTACAATCACGTAGCAATAATTGTACTGGTATTTTAAAACACAACCACATTAGTATATCGAGCTATACTTTCGTCGTTCGAGCGAGGTTGCAGTTAATATTCTCTAGATAGATAGCCACTGTAAACTAATTTGGGCTTTGGCAAATCTAACATATGATATTTGGCTTGGTTAGAATCGACGATCGCTACCGTACAGCATTTCTGTTTGTAACGTATGATGGAGTTCGGTAACGAAGGGATAACAACCATTATACACTGCCTCCGTTTCAGTGACAGCTACAAGTGGTTTGTACAGGAGTGAGTGAGACAGATTACCGTACATCGGTCTGGGGACTGGGGCTGTCAATGCCCCGTTGTTCTCTCCTGTTTTGTCAGTTCAGAACGTGGATTTGACGTTTTCACCTTATTAATTTAAATGTATGATATGTATACCGGTAGTATTATAATTGCTACTATCTATAATTGTTGATAATGCATTGTAATTAATTGCTAATGCTGTAATTGTAATGTATTTGTGGCAGTCCATGCCACAAATACATTACATTTAATTTCGAATTGAATGTGTTTTTGGTGAGATTTTCCCACCTTTCTTGATGCTATGACGTTTTCCTGCAAAACATGTATAATACATATTTCTTTTTAACAGCATGCACATAACATAAGCAAGGAGAGCATTCCTACATCACCCTGAAAATGGAATCTCTAAAGAAACAAGAGGAATATTGTCCTCACAGGATTTTAAATAACTTCTTAAATTCTCATCTTTGACGTCATATGTATCACCTTCAGTGATGATATTTGGATTCATCTCCCAGGAGTTACACCAACAGCTCCTGGACCCCAAAAACTACCTGAATCGAACAAATGGGGTAGAGGAACTTAAACACATCATCACAGAACTGGACCTGAACTTAGTCCCTTCTGATAGTATTGATGAGTTCATAACATTTCTCTGCTGTCTTTTGGATGACAGCAATTTTAAAGTATTGTATGGCACTTTACAAGTTCTAAACTTACTAATTTGTAAACTGGATTCCAGTGTAGAGAAATATTTCAAACCAATAGCTCTTGTGGCTCTGAAGGCTCTAGGGGACACTCGCACTGTCACTAGGGTTGAATACATGAATGTGTTTCGACAGTTGATGGGCATCGTAGGGCCACAGAAAGTTCTGGACCTTGTCATCGAGAACCTGAGGCCCAAGAATTCCAGGGTACGAGAGGATGTCCTCAATATCATCATAGCAGCCATGCTCACACATCCCAGGAAGGATTTTAACATTCCTAACCTCTGCTATGAAGTCGCACCATATCTGGCAGACAGCAAAAGAAAGGTACGCCAGGCAGCCCTGGAACTTTTCGCCGTTTTCGACTATTGCCTCGACACGGGTGAAAAGCAGCCCCTGTTGAAAGCTGTCAACATGGTTGAGCTCACCGAGGATGTGACTGGTCTTATGGCAGCTGTGCAATCGAGACGAGCAAGACACATTCTTCCAAGGCTCTCCTCAGAGGGGATAGTGGAATACGCCTTGGTTGTTCCTAAACCAGGACAGAGGTGCTCCCCACAGGTTGGTTCTGGAGCTGACCTGGATTGGGTGATCAATGGCGGGCGGATAAGCAGTGCGAGGAGCTCCAGAACGGAACCAGACTTAGATAGGCTGTATGGCTATGGAAGCCTAGGCTCCCTCACTGATGACCTTCCATTGTTACGGAGGATTGCCAGTGCAGGAAAAGGGAAAAGCAAGCTGCCATGGGACATGTCAAACCTCTCGCCCACTGAGAGTAACCAGCCACACAGTGCACCCAATGGAAAGAGCTCTGAACAGGTGGGGAATGTCTTCATTTATTCTAACTAGCGGCTTGTGTCACAAGCTGCTGGCTGCTTCTGTCACTTCTGTCACCGGTTTTTATAGGGAGTGCTGGATTTAGCTCACAGGCTCTGTGCTATTTTTCTCATGATTTCAGACTGTGTAGGAAATGTCTGCAATAGTGATATTTCACCTCATAATATGGCTAGTGTCCCTATTAATGCAACACTTTCCTGCCTTCAATGTTGTAAGGAGCAATACTTTGAGCATTGACTTTGAATTGACCTAACCTCTCAAGTCAGGTGTTTGGCTTGATTTGATTTGTCTTCCTTTCATTTGCTCAAGTCAGTCACATGGACAATTATGACTGGAGTGCATGTACACATGCATGCTCATTGCTTTGCAGAATCCACAGTTGACATGGGAATCGATTATAAGTTAAACACTAGTAAACCCACTCAGCGCTAAGATCTATCCCGATCTATCCGTCCCTATTGTTGCTTACAAATGACAATAAACAAGAATATTCAATAATATCGTAATGTGCACACCCAATTTCAATGAGCGGGTTCATAACCAAAGACAAAAGGCAGTTGCCCTAAACATATAGCCTAAGGAAATCCCAGAAGTGGCAAACGTTCTCTAAGGGAATAAACGGTTAGGTTACACCTGTGGCGATGCAGAATGTATAGAATGTACAGGAGGGAATGGCAGAGTCTATATTCACGATACTGATTTTTCTTTTCTGGATGTCATCTAAATCACTGTCTTGTTTGTGCCATTTACATTAGATGTACTACCCTTTATAATATAGCCGACAACTCCTCATTGGATATTCAGCTATTATTACCATTACAATACAAATGTTATGGGTTGTGCTGGCTACAGTTCAGTATAGTTTGTTCTGTGATCTATTACCTACCTCAAAGCCATCAATTGAAAATCTGTTTACAGCACTCTGTCTCCCAGCAACCTCACACAGAACAGAGCACACTTGTTGGAGGGGGCGTGAAATATAATTGGTAATTTCAGAGGACTTTGGCTGTAAAAACAAGGCTTATTTACTCCCTATTGTCGATTGCAGTCTTACTGAGTGCACTGCGGTGTGAGATTGACCTCATAGAAAAAAAAGGTTCTTTCCGCATGATGTGAAAACCCAAGGATTCACATGGCCCACTTGCTGCATCCTAAAGGTTTAATGAAACAGTAGATTGCATCTACAGCACAGTAGGGTGCATATATACAGCATAGCATCTCTCCTACAGCTCTTGTCTCTTGTCTTAACTGAGAGTCACTGCTACTTAACTGGTGGATGGAATTACTCTTGCATTCTCCTTTGGCTTAGGTTTGTTTCATGTTTGTTGTTGGCATGTTAAACTTTCATGTTTACTCTTAAAGGAGATGATTTTCATCGTGTTGTGTTATTTTGCCTCCATAGGTAGCTACTGAAGACCAACTATCAATCTTTAGCAGTCAAGAGGCATACGTCCCCAGTGTTGGTAAGCACTCTTTTCCCTCCTAAACACTTGCGTCAAGTCCTTGCAAAACCAACTAACGCAGTGGAATGGTTGTCATGGTCAACTTTAGCCACACTCAAAATCAGAGCAGCTTTGATTGAGATTAACTCTGCTAAGTCAAAGGAGGAAACCATAGTGTGATGGAACCATGTTGCTAGGTTGTTTGACAGTTAATTGTCCTACTGGTTAATGGTGATGCCATTGCACCCTAAGCCTTAAAGTGCATTTAGTCTTTCAAGGATTCATCTTGCTATAACATTACAGCTGAACACTGATCATGGGAACTAGAGCACATCCACTATTGGCTATTAGCCGGAACATTATGTGTCTTAGTATGCTATACTCTGTTTTCTGTATCAATGGGGAAGTTTGACAAAGTTTTTCATAAGGCACCTAGTAAGAGAGTTGTGGTATG
Source organism: Speoplatyrhinus poulsoni (assembly GCA_025447795.1). NCBI lineage: Eukaryota > Metazoa > Chordata > Actinopteri > Percopsiformes > Amblyopsidae > Speoplatyrhinus > Speoplatyrhinus poulsoni. The sequence goes on from JAOEGT010000015.1 coordinate 2,905,348, forward strand.
ACTAATGCACACCAAATGTAAAATGTCAGCCCAACGTATAAATTGTGAAATACACGTAGTTTTCCCGTCCTGGAGACAGTCCATAGCAACAGGCCTCGATAATTGGACAACTGTGCTGGATAATCGGAGCCAGCTGATGTGTTGTGGATGTGACTAGTGGCAGACACCCTGTCAGCACGGTCCTATTTAAGCTGATGCTCAAGCAGCTGCCACACAACAGCTCTAGGCGAGCTAAGAGGGAAGATTCATTGTTCAGGCTCGAGGACAACTGAGGATTTCTTTGAGAGATTTGAAGCATTTGCCGCCAGTGCCTTGTCCCTCGTATAACTGCACATCAAGACCTCCCTCTAATGAGCTAATAAAGCATCAGCCAGGAATCTACCTTACTGAAGCTCACCTCTGTTTCTTTTATTATATTTTATTAAATCCAGGTACATGCTGATAGTAACTCGTACAATTAACATTTAAAGGCAGGGTGAGTCATTCTCGAGAACGCTTGCTAAATCAAATCAAAACAGTATTGCTCCGCGGTCTTCCCGCGGCACCGCCTCACACATAGAAATGCATTGTGAAGCAAAGCGTAGTACTACGGCTTTGTTGATGAGAGCGGTGTTTGACACTTTTTGTTTATGTTACTATTTACGGAGCCAGAAGGTGACGAGGGAGTAGATTTTCAAACCTCTCCCATCCAACTCCCACAACAAAAAAAACAGCTAATGCAAGGGAACATTGTGGCCACATTGGTATTGCAGTAGAATTGCGTTACTGATTGTATTTATCATCTAGGCTATGCAGAGCCAGAGAAGACCCATTCCTCCAGGAGGAGGGTGTCCCCGGCACGCCTCAGGAGAAGTGGAAGCCTTGACTTGGACCCAGACCTCTTCAAATCCACCGACCTATCTTACACACATGAAGGTGAGGAACCCTTAATGCTAAGCTAACCATGTCATGCGGGCAGGATGGTCTAGTGGTCTGGGTGGGTGACTTTCATCTTGAAGAGGTTCAAACCCAGAGTTAGCCCACCTGTAAGCATCCACGAGCTAGATGTGTAATAACACATACCTGCTTCTTGTACTCTGCATGTGTGTCTCTGCTGGACACATGTTCTTTAAAAAGCGTTAGCTAAATTACCTTTTTGTTATTGTGCAGAGAATACTTATCCTGCCAAAGGATCTGAGGGCCTGTTGACATTTAAAATACTGTCTCATCTATTGCCTTTTTACACTGTGTTACAAAGGCACACGCCATCGTGTTCACTGTTTATTTGTCCCAGCGGCACCCAAAGCACGAATTTTCTCAGGGAACCCCAGTGTTGAGCGGACCTTCTCCCTACCATCCAATCCCACAATGCCGCGCTCCTTCCTCCTGCCTTCCTACCCACTGGCCTCCCTTCCCGGGGGCCTGCTCACCCCGACGCTGTCCCGCCGCCAAGCACACTCCTCCCTGTCCATGTCCAACACCTGGCCTGACAAAAGGGAGTGCAGCCCTCCACAACGAGAGCCCAGCCCCTGGAGGGACACGTCAGACAAGGGGCCAGGCAGGAGGGACTCTAGGGGCAGCACAGACCTTTTCCACAGTGACTGGGAAGTGCTGCCGTTGAGCGGTAAACTTTCATCTTGTCCTCCTGTCTAAATGAACTGTTGAAGCGCTGTACACTCAGGTGTTTTGAGTTAGTGTAGCTGATTACACTTGTCTGTCTTGTCACTTCAGTTAAAATACAGTTCTAATGTAATATTTGTATTATAACACCGCGCTCCAACCAACTGCAAATGCGTTGCGTTATGCCGGACGTCATTCATTGTCAATGAATTCTGAATGTATGCTTTTGGGAATGTGGTACTGGACTGCGCTTACAGAAAAATAAAGCATGCAAAATATTTGATGCATTTGGTGGGCACCTGGCGTAACAGTTAATTCTCACTGGTAGCACTTATGGGGTTTAAAGTAGTCACATTGTAGGGTCATCTGCAGCTCATGTAAATGGACATGTTCTTGAAAGTGAGCCTGTTACCCCTTCCAGGAAATTCTCCCAGGCCTCTTCGTTCCTCCCTGGTGAGCTCCCCATCCACCGCCTCCTTCCGTCGGGCCCTGAGCGGCACCAGGGCGGCTTTTCCCGTCTCGCCGGTTCTCCCATCAACAGAGCGGAGCCAGAGGTCCAACAACCCAGCCAGCCCACACAACCAGCGCGGGGAGAGGAGCCTCGATTTGGACCTCGGTAGCTTCGGCTCGATCGCAGACCCTAAGGAGGAGGAGTCCCATGACATGGAGGAGGTCAGCTAATCTTTTTCCCCAGGACTCTGAAATACATTCTAGGGCACTCTGCCAGCTAATGTCCTGGGCTCACAGCTGCCTTAACGTAGGGAACGCTAAAATAGGTCATGGTTTCGTCCCACTTTCCACTACAGGAAAAGAGCATTATACATGTAGACTATGTGCTTGTGCTAATTCAAAGTTCCAGCATGAGATGGGTAAGAGAGGTTTTATCGGCATGTACGTTGCTGTTGATCCAGCATATGGGCCAGAAACCTTACCAGATGAAGTCAGCTGGTTTCCATTACACGCATCGCACTAGCCTTACGGGGGCCGCCCTCTCACATGCTGTGGTGCGCGCTTCGCCCCGCAGATGCTGGACTCCCTGCGCTCGCTGCGCAACAGCGCCGCCAAGAAGCGGGCCAAGGTGAGCCTGAGCGGTTCAGACCAGGACCCAGACAGCCCCGACTCTGCCGTGAAACTGGAGATGGGACTGGAGTCGCCGTCTCACAGCTCCCCCGCGGTGACCAGCCCGGCCAGCGAGAGTGGCCTCTCAAGTCTCTATTCACCGCCCGGCTCCACTGTCAATGGCACCAAAACAAGGTAAGGGGAGCCCATGCGTTGTTATTATTTATTTTACGTACCGTTTTATCTAACAAACGAATGGGTAATCCCAGAGCAGGTGGCCAGGTTGATTTGGTGTCATGCGATCTGATATCCACCTGGTGTTTCATGCGGAGCTGTTGAGAGGCACCCCAAACCTGTTTTGTCACTTGTTGTGCCTGTCAACAGTCAAGGAAACTCTGCCTCGTCTGTAGCAAAGCCTCGCGTTGCAAGAGTGCCTTCTGCAAAGCTGAGATCTTCTGTGTCTATGGACTTCAGCAGCCTTCAAGGTACAATTATGCTTAAAAGAGTTGTAGTGGCTTTTTTAGCCTCATTTGGCTTTTCCCTTTAAACCTCTGTGCTGCATGTTGCATTTCGTTTGCTTAGTCTCTAGAGAGAAGTTGTCACCTGAAGTGGGTGTGATTGGCCAGAGAGTTCCTTTCTCCCATGGACCAGTGGACTTTGAGGATGAAGACCGCACAATAGAGCCCTTACCCCCTCAGTCAATCAAACCATCCTGCCGTGAACCAGTCAGAGCTCTGAGGCCCGCCAAAGGTCAGTGCCTGGGCGCACTGCTGAGAGTCAGCTACGATCCAATCTTTGATCCAGGTGTACTTCGTTTTTAGATCAACAGAGATCATAGCTTGAAAGTAAGTTGTCCTAATACTTGTTCGTTGCTCTCTTTTGCCCCTTAGGCTACAGTAGCAGTACCTCACCAGCCACCGACATGCCCGAAGGTGTAGTTGGAAGGGGTCAGTGTTTGTTTCTCTTTATTTATGGCGCCATGCCATTGTTCACTTGTCCAATAACTTGCTCTGCGGGCATGCTGCTCTGCCTCAATGCTGTGTTGTACAGGCTGAGCAGATTCATGCTTGCCTTGCTCCACGGCTATTTGGGAACACAGCCAGCAGCTGTTTTCAATAAGTCTGTCTGTAGCCTGTGCTTTTGCCCTGTGCAAACAGTCAAGTGTAGACATCTCAGTTGTGCTGAGCGTGTTTTATTCATTCGCTGACCTTAGTCTTGTCGGTCTAAGAGCGGCACATATCTCCTTGCCCCCTCCCAACCCCCCGCTCCCCCTTCTCTACACACCTCTCACTTTTCAGGCGTGTTTGGCTCGGCAGTCCTCTCCAGCCGCCCAGGCGTTGCCGCGTCCTTTGAGCAGAGCGACTTTGTGGCCAAGTCGCCCAGAGATGCCCTAGCTGCCATTTATTGTCACGGCGTGCCTGGCAACTTTTTAGACGGTGGCGACATCATGGGTGCAGAGGAGGCTAAGGTCAGCTGCGGTGAAGTGTTAAGTGGCATGCAGCTTTTTCTGCTATTGCGTGTTTACAACATGTGTTTGCTGTGTAGGAAAAAGTGAGAAATCCAAGGTTTAGCCGGGATAAGGGGAGGCTTCAGTTTCAGGATCTGCCAGAGGGACATTTTGGTCAGCAGGACAATGCCCGGGACAGGACACACACTCGTGTCCCTGACGTCCCCATAGCGGAAGACAACTTACTGTCTTTTAAAGGTACTTACTTTTAATTACACTTACACTCATAGCTAATAGTAAAATAGCTTACATAGATGTACAAAAAAAGTGTAGCCTGCATCGCAAACATTGTGAGAGAGATTGCAGAGTGGGGAGGATGCGCACAGCATTGTGTCGATTTAGACCTTTTTTTGGTAAACTAAAAGCTGTTAAATCACAAATGTTCACCCTTATACACATTAAATAACAGCTTAGAAACAGGCAGTGCAGCGTGAGCTGGTCGCAACGCGAGCAGCCAACGTTTTGCTCGGCGCAGGGCAGTGCAAACCCATCATTTAGCAGTGCAAAATAATGGTCGCACACAGGGTCGTTTGCCCATGCAGAACTCTGCCTCTGTGTTGGGTTGCCAGGTTCCACAAGACATTTTCCACACAAACCGAGAAACACCTATTTGAATTTGTATCACTCTGATATCGTGAGAATAACGGGAGAATAGTTTGGAGCACGTCGGGGAAAAAGGATTAAAGAAACACACCCCTTCTACACACCCTGGCTCCGTAAATGGGAGCATTAACAAAGTGGTGCAGACCGCACCCAACAACAATATCCTAGCCATCGCAATGTATTTCCAATGTGTGGAGCTGAGCTTCTGAAGGAGCATTGTATTATTGCGATTGAAGGGAGAGGCAGGAAGTTAGTTAGCACGCGCTCAAACTTCTCGAAAATTACTTCCTATACCTTTTTAACGTGCAGTGACTGTATATAGTCTAGCTGATGATTGATCAAGGGTGTGCTTTCAGACACGGCTGCTGTCATCTCTCTTGCAGATCTGCACCTGAACGGCAGCACAGTGAGCTCTCCCAAGGAGGACCTCCCCTTTGCCGAGTCCCCCAGCAGCAGGAGCGGCACCCGCGGCCCTCAGAGTCCCATTAAGTGCTTCACCCCGCCCCATCAGCCCAGCCCGCCCACAGTGCCACCCAACCCCAAAACCACATCCCGCCTCAGGAGGGCCCCCAGCCTCAACAGGAGCCGTCCCTCTCCCCCCCACAGCTCAGGTCAGTGGAGCGACACGCCTACAGAGTGAGCACCATGGCAACAGCCGCTGTAATGTACTGCTCTCCCCTGCTGACATCATCAGCACTTGTGCTGGTATTTACTTACTGCTGTTACCAACGTGCCAGCTGTACATGAACATATCACTCAAACCTCAAAATAGTCATTATTGTTAACAGAATGTTGTTCTGTTGTTGTTGGTAACCTAGTGCAGAGGACTTCAACAGGTGCAGGGGGTCCCTCCAAATTATTTGATCGCAAACTTATTTTCTTACCAAAATAAAAATGGCAGAAAATACGCATTAACATAATACACCCTGTGCTATTAATATATAAATGTCAATTATTGTGTTGTATGTTCATTTGTAAGTGCTGTAAATATACTGTGTACTAGTACATCTTCATGCACTTGTCCATCCATGTATCTGGGCTTTTAATAGTACTGTACTGTTGTAGGTAGTTATCAGGCTGTGCTAACCATTTCTGCACTGTAAATAGAGGAGCCAATGGTTTTACAGCCTGTGTTTTATAGTTTGTTAATTAGACCATCAGAGGCAGCATTATGGATGGAATGTGACACAGTGCTTTGTTTTGACGGCCTACTATTAATGGGCCTCAGGTCATACATTCACTGTTTGTATTCAGACTGATAAGAGCTGGTAATACAATACACAAGTGTGTGTGTGTGTGTGTGTGTTTGTGTGTGTGTGTGTGGCTGTTGGGTCTTTCAGATGAGCTGTCGCTAGGCACTCCCAGTCAGAAGAGAGACCTAACTGAGCCTCCTCAGCTACGTCCCTTCTCCAAGCCTGACCTGGCGTTGACACAGAGTTTCAAACTGCTCACCTTGGACGACTGGTGAGCCATGATCACTTTGTGGTCATTCAAGACCTGGGTCTGCCTGGATACTATGGGAAACCTGTTGTTGTTGTTGTTGTTGTTGTTGTTGATAATAATTGATGTATGGGAAGAGTATTTCGCTCCAAGAAATATAATGTAGGAATAAACTGGAGGAGGAATGTCATGGAGGCTGAGCTCAGCTACCTGTGTTGTTTGTATCCCCCCTCCCGCATCCAGGGAGAAGAAGATAGAGGGTTTAACCATCCTACGTAGTCTGGCCCAATACCACTCAGACATGCTCCACAGCAGGCTGCATGACATCTGCCTGGCCCTCACACAAGAGGTAACATCATACAATGTATGGCGCTAAACTGAATAAGCAGTTTTAAATTAGGAGTTTTTCGATTGGACATATGGCCATGCTTTGGCTGATTAAAGGTATAGTCAGCTATTGCAAGCTAAATGTAAACTAACACTGTCAAATTCAACAAATATCTCCTGGCATTTTCCTCTTACCCTTCTCTGTGCATGTTGAAAACATTTTCTGATACTTCTGCACAGCCCTGTCTCCATAAATAGTAACATAAACAAAGTGGCGAACACCGCTCGTATCAACAAAGCTCGTATCAACAAAGCCGTAGCACTACGCTTTGCTTCACAATGCATTTCGACATGTGAGGTCACCGCTGATGAGGGCTGCGGAGCAATACTGTTTTGATTTAAACTCTGAGTTAGCAAGAATGAGTTCAAGTGGTTGGTTGTGCTCTGTCATTATGTTGCTACAAAATGTTGCAAAATATAAATCAGCAACGTGCATTATAGCAAATGTTTACAAGGAACTGTCGTAAAAAAAAAAAACTTTCTGTGCCACGTTTTCAATCAAAATAACACGTGTGACTCCCAGAGGATTTATAATCAGTCTAGAGCACATTCAGGGGTTCCCCCCTATTATCTTAAACACATTTTCCCCTCCCTCACACCCCCTGCCTTGTGCTCCAGATCAGGAACCTGCGGTCGGGCGTGTCCCGGGTGGCAGTGTGCACACTGGGGGACCTGTACAGCCACCTGCGGCGGGCCATGGACCAGGAGCTGGAGGGCACGGCCAAGGCCCTGCTGCACAAGGCCGGTGAGACCAACGCCTTCATCAGGCAGGATGTGGACGCTGCCCTGGAGAGCATGGTGCAGCACTGCACCCCCGCCCGCTGTATCCATGCCCTGCTGTCTGGAGGCCTCAGGTCAGGACACACACACACACACACACTGGGATCTACCCTGGAGTGCCGCTGTCAAATATTGAGTTTGAATTAAAAGTTCACATTTTCACAATTCTAATTTGCATGTGTTGTTACCATAGACGACCCCAGGGAGGGGCTTGCAGGTGCTGTAACTACCCCTAGGATCAGGCAGGCTTTGAATGGAAGTGATCGGGAGACGAATATTGGCAGCACTGTCAATTCCGCGCATGTGTGACCTCTTCTACAAATATGAGCCCTACTTTATGAGAGCTGCAGTGATGCCTACTTTATGAGAGCTGCAGTGATGATTGAATAAGCCCGGCCTGTTGGCTGGTATTTGAAATTGAAATATGTGCGGTGGCCAAATACGTTTGATTGTGCTGTTGTTTCGGCGTGTTTAGTGCATAAAAAACATGAATCAATCTCTCTCCCTGTCATTCGCTCGTTATTATTTGTTCGTTATTAGACCGCTGCGGAGCGGGTGTGTGTATCTGCTGTGTGTGTCAAGTGAAACTATAAAATGTCAGAGCACACTCACTGAAACTTGGAGCTACCCCATAGCACCAGCAAAATAAAATATCTGGTGCCACCACTGGTTGTTACACCCAGTAAACATTCTGGTTCATTGGACTGGTATAGTGTGAACTCTTTCTCTGTGTGTCTTTAACTTTGTACCTGTTTATTTATCAGCTGTGTTCCTCTATCGCTCTCTCTCTCTCTGCTGTGTAGCCATCTGAATGCGCTGGTGAGAAAATGCACAGCCAGACACCTGACCAACCTGGTGGAGAAGGTTGGTGCCGCCCGCCTGCTGTCTGGGGGAAAAGACCTCTCAGAGAGAATCCTACCTGCTGTAACCAAGCTGGCTCAAGACTCTTCCCAGGAAACTAGGTGTGGCAAAATGGCTTCTTGTAGTGGCTTCATTCATACCATTGTTTTCAGTATTGGTGGATGATTCATTTATATATAGTGAGGTAACTATTCTGACATATTATTGGTTGCTTGCAATTGCTGGTGTTTGACCTGTCCAACTAATGACAAATGTACTACATGTAAGTCGCTTTAGATAAAAGTGCCAAATGCCGTAAATGTTAATGTAATGCATACATCTTGGGTACACTACCCTCTTTCTCTTCACCTGTAGGAGCCATTTTCACGCCATGCTCATCTTTCCCCACTATTGGTTTGATCGTTTCTCACAAGCTAACAAATGATTTACTTGATATCTCAACACAAGTCAAGAAACATTAGTAAAGGTTTCCTGGTTCATTTGATATTTTATGTGATATTGTCTCTTGTATGCCCTCAGGTACTATGGCCGGCAGATGCTGCTGTTCTTGTCCTCCCACCCAGACTTTGATAAGAATCTTGAGAAGTACATCCCAGCTAAAGACCTGGCAACAGTCAAAGACACCATCAGCACTCTGAAGACCAAGGTACACTTGTCTTTTCTGTCATGCATATTTGGTCAGTTCCACAGACATGGATTAAGTCTAAAAGAAAGCTCAAATGAAGATCTCCATTGGGGGAAAAAGCTTTTAGTCTAGGACTAGGCTTATCCCATGTCTGTGAAACCAACCCATTATGTATATATTTGCATACTTATAGCCATGAATCCTTGTACTGGAGGTTGAATTGTGTTTTTGTACTGAAGGTTCTGTCCCGTCTTATATCCTATAGGGCCTTGGTGAAATGCCCCAGGATGCCCCTTCAGCCAAGGACAGACGCTCACAGCCCGGCAGCGGTACCATAAGGGCCTCTTCTCTCACCAGAGAGCCCCTGGTCCAGACCAAGAGGTGAGAACCCACAGGCCGTCAGACAGTAGCTGGTTGGTGTAGTCGTCGTAATGGTAGAGGTCTGGGGAAGCCCTCTCTTGGGCTGTAGTAGACCTTTAGCAGGAGCTGTGTGTGTCTTGAGCTTACAACATGCTAGTACTGTGGTATTCAACCCTGGTCCGTATTGGGGATCTGTTGTCCTACATGTTTTAGATGTCTCCCTGCTCCAACACACCTGATTCAAATGAATCCGTCGTTACCAATATCTGCAGAAGCCCGGTAATGACCCTTTCATTTGAATCAGGTGTGTTTACATGAAGAGTTAGAATCCTGTGTCTCTGCTCACCCAGTGTTAGTGAGCCACACCTAGACACTCCATTGTTTCCTCTTAAACTGTGCGAGGAAAATGATCGCGGCCGATTGCAGTCCCTTCACACTGTACGGTCAAATCGCCTGTCCAAACGGTTGAGTCCTCAAGATTTAGGTGCTCACACTGTACGGACTGACCGCCAAGCCCGACCTGACTGCTCACACTGTACGAGTAAAATAAGCCCGTCGGCCCCTGCGGAAGCTCCTCCAAGGCAGGCAGATTAAAAATAGATTAAAACAATAAAAATAGAAACAGCCACGCAGGCTATACAGGCATGGAGTAGGCAAGCCTACAAGCAAGTGTGAGTGGTGCCACTATGTTTACGTTCCTATTTGCGGATGCAAGGCCGTGTAGAAGAACCAGATCCTTTAATTTTTTTCCAGCACGCACAGAGAGTGTTAAGATAGCGGACCTCAAGAAGGTATTTGACAAAAAGTGTATTATCTTACGGTCACTTACTATACCTTTTAACTCACCGTGTATGTGAACAATAGTGAACGATTCAGACATTTGACATGCATCACATTCCCAGCAGGGAGGCCAACAGCCACTCGAACGGCAGGTCCCAGGCACACAGCGTTGTAGACAAGACTGAATACGTCACTCAGATCTCAGCACTGCTGGGTTCAAAGGACTTCAGAGAGCGGATCAAAGGAATGGACCAGCTAGTGGCAGACTGCCAGAACAATCCCAACGTGGTCATCAACAGTATATTCCCGGTTAGCGAGAACCACCCTACCCTCTACTAACATTTCCGTGCACCTTGTAATCTACTCTCTTAACCAGCTCTTGGTTGCCTAGGTGAGGGAGGTTGACCTTTTGTTGTATCCCGTCTCCATCAGGTGTTTGATGCATTCAGGGCCAGACTGCAGGAGTCAAACAGTAAGGTCAACCTGTATGCGTTGGAGTCTCTCCAGAAGATCATGGGCACCATGAAAGACCACATGTCCCAGGTGGTCAACATCCTGGTGCCGGCTGTCTTGGACAATCACCTAAACTCTAAAAACAACGCCATCTACTCGGCTGCTGTCGGAGCCATCGATGCACTTATCCTAAACCTGGGTATTCCTCTCTTCATTGAGGATAAATGTGGTAAAACGGCTAAGCGGGGATTTAAAGTCAGGGTTAGTCATGTTCGAGAACAGTTGCTAACAATATCCCTCCACGGCGCAGTGGTTTCCGCCACTTTGTTTATGTTACTAATTTCTCAGCCAGAGCTGTGTAGAAGATTAGATCAGATTATTGTTTCAACACGCACAGAGAACGGTAAGATAGCGAAATGCAAGGAGATATTTGGCGAATTTGACAAAATGTGTATTAGCTTACAATTAGCTTGCAATAGCTGACTGTACCTTTTAAGTAGAGTCAAAGATGGAGGCTATTCTAAACGTGTCACTTACTTCTTCCCAATCCAGATAATGTTCTGCTTCTCCAGCCGTTTTGCACCAAGGCCCAGTTTCTAAGTGGCAAAGCTAAGGTAGAGCTGGTCAACAAGGTTGCAGGTATATATCGTAGGGTACTGGTAGCGTCCATGTGGCGTTGACTGTATATTGCATGTCACATCGGCAGCCTGACTGACTGTGTCTCCATGCAGATCTGGTGACAGAGCTCTATCCTCGCAAGCCCCAGGCGGTGGAGCAGAAAGTTCTGCCCTTGCTGTGGCACCTCCTGGGCACCTCCAGCCACAGCGGCACCGCCCACGGCCGGGGGGGCAGCGTGCGCGGGGCCACAGCCAACCTGTGCCAAGCCCTCCACGCCCACATGGGGCCCAGTCTGGCCGAGTGTGCCGCCGCCCAGCCTGCCAATGTCCACAAGGGTCTCCAAGAGTTCCTGAGAACCTTGCCCTAACCATGAAGAGAGCACGCACACACACACACAGTAACCATAGATGAGAAGAACACTAACGCTGACCTTACTTGAAGATGGAGATGTTCTACATTTCTACCAGTGCCTGCACTTTTATACCATTAAAGGGAAAGTCCATAAAAATATGAGCTGGTTAAGTCGGTCCTTATCTCAGCAAGACGTCCTCTGGTACCGGAGCCTGGGCTGGTTGCGCTACACAACCTGCTGTCTTTGCACTTTGAAAGGTAAATCATTTTCATGATACATCATATTGTGAGTTTTACATTTCCTATACCGTCCATATGATTGTCATTGTTTCTTTTTGTTGATATATATATTTAAAAAAAAACATAATCTAACATGTACTGTAGACAAATCAAACTATCAGAATGTTCCAAATGCACAAAAAGAAGAGAGAACAAAGGACATTAGGTGTATATTTTTTGGCAGTTTATATTAAATGTGATATTTTTAAGATGTCTTTCAAGGTTGTTATCATGTTTTGTGAGGTGAGATTAATGGAAGTACTTTTGTACAGCTCTGACATGTAATTGCACAGTATTAGACTAAAATGTAATGCTGTTTAACATTGGAGTATATCATGTATCTATTGTGTAACAATGATGGTTTTAAAGGTCCTATTGATATGTTCTTGATGTGCTGAGTTGGTACTGTCCTCTTTCTGCATGACCAAAATGTGCTGACCACAAATCAATGTTTCTATTTTTATTATGGAGATCTCTATACACAGATGCCTAAATCAAGGTTGGTAAAGCTCTGAACCATTGGATATAAAATGAAAATTATTTTCGCTGAAATGGTTGATCCAGCAACAGTAAAGTCCAGATCTGCGATTCTGCTTCTCTGTAGTCTAAGTAGCATTTGCACTACTGTATACTTTGTTGTGAAAAAGTGGAATAACAGATTATATATATAAATAAAATGTTTTATTTTGTACATACAGTCTCTTAATCACAAGGTTGTGTGATTTGATTTGTCATATATCTTTATCCAGAAGGCCTGTGCTCCTTCACTGTCCCGTGCACTGGGTAATTTAATGTTCTAATTACATACCAAGAACATTCTTTTACATGTGAAAACTCAAACTAAACAAAAACAGTAGGCTGCATTTATGGAATAGAAGAAAATCCCATAATCACCTCACTGTTAGCAGTGATGGGCAAGCTACATTGAAAATGTAGTGAGCTAAGCTACCAGTTACTCTACGTTAAATTAAGCTTAACTA
>JAOEGT010000015.1:2918129-2931742 GCA_025447795.1 Speoplatyrhinus poulsoni
TTGCTCCTGGGGACATGGTGCTTGCTTTGCTGCCTATTGTCTCTTCTCCCTTCCAAGCCAAATTTAGTGGGCCCTATGCAGTGGTGAGGCCGGTTGGTGGTCGTAACTATGTGTACGCCTGATCGCCGGAAATCCACTCAGTTGTGTCATGTAAATATGGTTGAAGCCATATTATGTTCCTTCTGCAGCTGTGGGTGCAGAAGGAACTCTCTTGGGAGGGTGGTGGGCCGCGGCATGGTCCGTCCTGTGGAGGCCAAGGTTAGTGCTATCCTACTGTATCCTCCGTCAACCACTAGGAGGGAGCTTATGAGGTACCTGGGCATGGTGGGCTACTACCGCAGTTTCTGTAACAACTTTTCGACTGTGGTGGCTCCACTGACTGATCTGTTAAGGGCTGAGGTCACATTTGTGTGGTCCCCCCCAGGCTCAACTGGCCTTTGAGAGGGTGAAGGTCCTTCTTTCCGCTTCCCCAGTTTTGGCGGCTCCGCGGTGGGATCGTCCTTTTAAGCTCCAGGTTGACGCAAGCTACATCGGTGCAGGTTCTGTTTTGATGCAGGACAATGACCAGGGGGAGGTGCAACCGGTTTGTTACCTGTCAAAGAAATTCAGTAGCTCTCAGTTGAATTACTCGGTCATAGAGAAGGAGGCTCTCTCTTTGATTTTGAACATTTTGAGGTCTACGTAGGGTCGTCTAGTGTTCCTATTTTACACCTTGGACATCCGCCATATCAAAGGGACAGATCATGTGGTGGCTGACGCCCTTTCCAGAGTGTGATGTGGTTCCTGTTTGGGTGTTATGCATAGTGGACGTTGGGTGTGACGCCATTGGCGCCATCTTAAGGGGGAGGGTGTTAAGGCTCCCTAATGTTAATATATGGTTGTTCTTTGTTTCACAAGGTTTGAGCCAGACAGCTTGATTGGTAACCATCTACACCTGGTGGCCCTCTATATAAAGAGCTCTTGGTCTACAATCTCCCCTTGCAACCAGCCAGAAGAGAGCCACTGTCACGCACAACTTAATATTCTTGTGGGTAGGAGACTGGGTTATTGTTGTTTTTGCGGCTTTTGTTATTAGTTTATACTTTGGATGTTTTGGTAGTTTATGGGAAGCTGCTGGGTCCGACGGCCCATTGCGTGGTTGGCCCGGTAGTTTCCCCTTCTTATGTTTGGTTTGTTGTTTTTGTCCGGTCTCCTTTCCAGTTGTTGTAATTGCCTCGTAATTGTGGTCAGGTGCTCAATAAACCCTGTACCTGCATGCTGTTGTTGCTGTGGGTTTTGTGTTAGTCTCCGGCAAAGGTGACCCGTTGCTTAAGGACGCGTAACATCATAAACATTTTCATGTAGGCCTGGCCTACTACAACCCGCTAGCATCCATGTATGCCTTGTATTTCTCCATGTTTGTAGTAGCCTATATATCCCACATAACTCGGTAACGCTGTTATCATAGTAAAATCTGAGGTTCCCACTAGTAATTACAACTTTGTATGACCGTTCATCATGTACTCAGAAGTTGTAAATACAATATATCCGATAGGATGTGAAGGTACGTTAAGGTGGAATTAAATACACAGGCTGGTACCAGCTCAGTGGAAAAGCTGCCTGGTAGTAGAGGCGAGTTGAGTTGAGCTGGTACCAGCAATGGAAAAGCGGCAAAAGACAGATAACCATAGGCCATTGGACAAGGACAAAGAGGGGCAGGTGAAACACATGAGACATGATTATCCAAGACACAGATGGAACTAATGAGAATGCATGGGATACATATAGGACAGGGAGTGACAGAACAGAAACACAAAATATGACAAGACAGGGACCAAGTGACAGACAGACCATTATACATTTAGTGTTCCATTTAGTGTTCCCTAAAGTGACCATGACCATTGACTATTTGCACAGAACATGTGCCTAATTATGGACACCAATGATGTTTTGTTCAAGCTTCTTATGTTTCCTTTCTATTAAAGAAAGTAGAACACTTACATTGTCACATCAATGGGGATCACTTCATTTAAAGTGCAACTCCACCCAGGTCTGAGCCTAACTCCATCCACTGCACAACTTTGAAAAAACACACAGGAAACAAACGCAGGAAGCCCTGTCAACCTCGTATATGATGGCTATCAATAAAGGCATAGAAACTCCCTGTCGTAAGGCACCAGTCCTGTCATGGTTAGGCTACATTATATAGTTATAGTGTAGTACTACTACTTTATCCCTGGTGTGTCATGAAATTATTACACAAAGGTGTTTGGAGGATTCCCCATGATCACATCAGACATACGGTAGTTTCCTCCTGGAAAAAGAAAACCTCCCAATATAAGCTCAGCTGCAGAGGATGCAACACTAAGTCAGGAAGGAAACACAATAGCACATATTGTTCTCCAACACAATGTCTTGGTTCTTTCAAGATATTAATGTAGGCATAGTAATAAAAGAGTTATAGCTCAACAAGTTAGATCATATCTTCTCTCGCAGAGCCAGCCTTTTCAGCACATATACGTGACTGTGTGCTATGGACGGAAGAGGCTGAGACTAGATCCTATCCAACATACAGTAGTGAAACTTATTCACGTAATCTCAGTAGCCTATTTTTAACACAAACATACACGCACACGCGTGTATGTTTTCAGACACTATGTTATATACATTATTAGTATATTACTGTTCTGTGACATTATTTCAACAGAGGACCTCTGTATAATATTATTTTAATAGTATAACTTTAGCAACCAATGTGCACACTTTTCCAAGTGACTTGGTACGTGGTTTTGTAGCAGACAATACTGCTGCGCAAAACTCGCGCAATCTGTACTCTCGTGAAGTAAAAACATAGATCACCTGACCAAATGAAAACAAGTATGGCTGCTATCGTAACGATAGTAAAACAAGAAGTGTGTGGTTTTACTTTTATTCACCGGGTTTAAGTTTCTTCAAACATTAGCGTGTTGCAGACGTGTCCTATACATGAAACAGCCATTTATGACGAGATGGCGGCGTTTATAACGAAACGCGGGGACGTGACCGGAACTGTTCGTCCAACCGTCCTCCTTATTCGAAAGTAAACATCCGCTCTCTGTTTTATAAACCTGGTGTGATAAACGTGGCTTAAATCGATTCAAATGAATATTGCCTACTTGGCAGATGGTGGAAGCCATGGAGAAAAAACACATTCCAGGGTCCTGCAGACGTGGTGGTGAAAGAAACATGGTTTTGCCTGCCATGTTGGAAGAGCAGAAGACATTCACGTAACTCACATGGGCAGATTACCGTACGGTACCGTAGACTTGCTCTGGACGAAACGAGAAATGGACATTGCTAGAGATATACACTACCGCTGCCGGTACGTTAACGGGAGTATCAAGCAATTTACCCGGCAATACTCCTAAGTAGAAGGGACAGCATAATGGGTTTGGTGAACTTTGTAATTTCCACTGTTGGGAAATGCATCGACTTGGCATCTTTCCTGTTAGATTTAAACTTTGTTATTGTCCATAGTCTGGTGAGGTCTGTCGTAGCAGCAATCGCATTTGTGAATAACCTCCCCGTGCTGCTGCTCAGTTCAGTCGTAGAATTATGGAACTTTATTGTCATTTCCATGATGTCCATGGCGGAGACCACATCAGATATGGCCCATGGGACTGCAAGCATGCTCGGCAGCTGCTTATTAGCTTTGGGGGGACTGCTTGAGAGCCTCAAAATGGTGGGTTACCTGGCCATGCATGTCTTCCTCCGTGGGAAGGAGCATCTGTATCGCTGTTTTCTGTCAATATTGGAGTGTTGCGGGATTGCTGTGAGCCTGGTGGTCTATTTGGCCAACACAGTGGTGAACTTTGTGCTCATTGCTACACAGAACCTGTATTCCACGCTGGCCAGTGTGTGGCAGACTGTTTCCAGCCCACTTCAGAAAGTTTTAGAACTGGCTCTGACCGTTTTCACCTTCCTGTATAGCAGTCTGATTGGGACATCTAACTTTCTGTGGACACCTTGCAAGCTGGTGTTGGATTTCCTTGTCTCATTAACACACATCTTCATAAGCATTTTCGTACTGAATATTTATGGCCTTCTACTCACTGTCGCTATTGCTGTAGTGACCACGCTCTACCTTAGCCCGGAGCTGAGTAATCGAGTGGCACAGCAAACTGTGAACTACATTAACTCCATCCCTTCCCTGCAAATGCTATCTCTGACTGTGCAACACGTAGTTTTGGACCTACGGCGGGTCCCGCGTCACATACCCGGAATCGTGCAACAAACGCAAAGGGTCCTCCGTCGCATCTACCTGTTTGAGAGGAGGCTTTGGCTGAGACTTTCCTTGCAAGTCAGCCGTGTGGGGCTGGTGCTCAGAACACAGGCCCACCGGGCCAGTAGGACAGGCGGGGATGGAGACCCCGGGGAGGAGCGCAGACACCCACCGGACGGGAGAGCAGGCAGGGAAGCTACGCACCGGGAGCAGTTGGACTCGGTGCTCCCCAGCTCGAGCACAGACAGACCCCTGAAGAAGTTGTCCTCGCCGGGCAAAGACTGTGCGCTGACCCCGGTGGAAAGCCTCTTGAGCCTGCTGAAGGAGCAGGAGGAGAGGAAGAAGTGCGTGATCTGCCAGGACTGTGCCAAGACAGTGGTGCTGTTGCCATGCCGACACCTTTGCTTGTGTAGAGAGTGCACCAACATCCTGTTGAGGCAGCCCATCTACCAACAGAACTGCCCCCTCTGTCGACATATGATCCTCAACACCATGGATGTGTACCTTTGAGGGGCCAATTCAGCTGAATCTGGCGGCTTGTAACCAAGTATAGCAGTTATAGGTTTTTCAGAACTACCTTGTATTACCACTGTTAAATTACACTTTCCATAAATTTTTTTTTTTTATGATTACATTTTATATAAGCTTTATATGGTTTTTGTTTACCACATAGAAATTCCATCTTTAGGGCACAGCCTTTATATTAAGGCTGGGTGTGGCTGTTTTAATGTTCCAGTGTTGACGTGAATTGCTTGTAGACCGCAACACCCGTCAGTGCTGACACTAAGATGATTACCAGCCCCACAGATGTCTTAAGTTAATACACTGCTTTGGCTCACGTGTAGAGAAGGCAACCAGATAAGATACTGTGCTTTGTGAACGTTTTCACACAAATCTGCCTGCATGCTCAGTTTGAAGATGCCTACAGTATACAGCAGGGACTATTCAACTCCGGTCCTGGAGGGCCGCACTGCATGTTTTAGATGTCTCCCTGCTCCAACACACCTGATTCAAATGAACAGGCCTTTATCAGGCTTCTAACAACCTTGAATCAGGAGTGTTGGAGCAGTGAGAGATTGAAAACACGCAGGGTGCGGCCCTCCAGGACCAGAGTTGAATAGCTCTGGTATACAGCATACAATCAATTTCAGAATATGATTCCCCTTTGAGGGCATGTTTTTTTATTTTTTATATTGTAATTAATTCAAAGGAACACAGAGCTTTTGTTAAGAATGGCATGCAATCTTGCAAAGCTGTGTGCTTTTTTTTATTGTTTAATTGTTTTGCTATTGCTAATTGATGGACCACGGTCTTCCATTTTTTTGTCATATTGGCCAAGAGAAATACATAACTAAGTTTTGTGCTTTAATATGTAATGGTTCAAAATTATAAGTTTTTATAAGGGTTTACATTTGAATGTCTGTCTTACACGTTGCTCTATAAGATCTATTTGCAGCATCAGTGTTATCTTACCAGTGTATAGTTCCAATTGTTTTCACTTACATGGTGAGTGGTGGGTTTATGTTTTTTTATATGAATGTCATATGCCTTCATATATCATTCTTTAAAGATGTAACTAATGAGCATGATTACACAATAGCTATCTTAATTCTCATCAAAAGCAACTAGCTCTGTCACAGATGCTACTGTGATGACAAAGGTCAGACTGTTGCTATTGTTAATAAGAATGTGATTGATTTCTAATTTGTTTTACAGACCAGGAAGTTGCCAGTTGCTTCTCTCAGGTAATCCTAAAACGCTCTGATAATGGGTTCAAACTTCAGAGTCATTGATAACAGCTGTCATTACGCAGTGATAGCTTCTGTAGGGGCTCAGTTTGTATTGCAAGGGGGAAAGTTGTAACGACCAGTTGTGAATGTAAGTTTTATTTTTTATTTTTTTGCTGTGACAATGTAAAATGTGAATTCACAATATAAAGTATTGCTCCATTTTACTTTTATTGTCCCTAAAAAAAAATACAAGTTAAATTAATGCACAAATGTATTCTGCAATAAAACTTTCAGATATTGTGATCTAATTTTACATTTGATGGGTTTCTCTTCTTGACTGTATCAGCTCTGATATTTAGAAAACCATTTCTTAAATTCCTTTCAGTACTGATTTGCCAACATGTTCTTTTAATTTTTTTTATTTTATTTAGCTTTGTCCACTAACTTGACAAAATTTTGGTTCACATATTTGATCATGCTATTGATGTAATTGTGACAAGCTGAGCAGGATAAAGTTTGCTATCAGGCACTGGAATGCAGTCAGAGGTTTTGCCTCGGGGGGAGAACATTCCTTAATATTACACATAGACTCATCATCTACAAGGAAATGTGTGCGTGGGTGCCCATGCACAGTGCAGCGGTCATATAGGTGTGCACCCACATTAGCCATGTGAGAGCTGCCATCATCCTCTGATAATCCACTTGAGTGTTGTGGTAAAGGCTTTCAGGGCTTCATTCACATTCCCAGTGTTGACTCTAAAAATAGCCCCATCTTAATCATTTGCATTTGGTATAATGAAACAATGCAGTGAGGTTGATATTAATTCTAAAATTGTCAGCCGCAAAGAATACTTCTTTTACAGTGTGATCAATAAATGTGTCTGCAACCCCCACCTCCAAAAAATATTATAAAACATAACCTGATTATGCCACAGCAATATTTTCTGTCAGCACTCTGGACAGCTCCTTGTGACCAGACCAGCATCCAAACAAAAACGCCTATCTGAATTGTAGAACAGCTCTATAATATGACAGACATCAAAAGATTATAATCGTCTGATGATTTATTGTCTGCTGGCCTATCAGGTCAATCCCGGTCATCTTGATGTGTTGGTGGTAAATTTGGGTTGTGTTAACAGAAGAGGAAGTTTGATGTCAGGCTAAGGCCAGTAAGAGTAAACGGAGAAGAGTTTTACACTCTAGGGACCCAAGCCCTTCCATCTGACCCCTTTAGTGCTTGCTGGGAACTGTGGGAAAATAACACAAGGTCTGTCATATGCTGCTTTACTTCAATCTCTTGCTTTTTGTTCAGACTGTAGGTTCACATTCATTTTTCTCTCATATTGTTTTACTGATTGTTGATCCTTGTTGCTTGAGGGTCCCATACCCACCAGGATAATATATATACGGTAAATTGCAACTACTATCACCACAGTTCTGCAATTACATTTGGCTGGATCGATACAGGGGTGTTTTTTGGAGAGAATATAGGAGGGGAAACTAATAGGACCCACGGCATGAAGACTATAGTTTGACTGCAGCGCTGGGAGATAAAGAGGAAAACACAAAGCACGCATCACTATTGGCATCCCAACATTTAGACAATTTAATCCTGAAAACCCTAAACAAAGGCAGAACCAGATCTGTTGGGGATAAAAGCCAGTTGAAAGTTGAAAGCCATCTGGCTAGAGAGCACATTAATTACCTCTTGGTACTTGACCTTTCACCTTCCATTGAAAGAAAGAGGTTATGCTGAGTTTACAAATGAGCCACTGTTCCCACACAAAGGCAGAACCGTCCTTGGAATGTGGTAGAAATTCTTTAACCACTATAAAGAGGCCAATAAATTGACAAGGGAAGTAATTTATATTGTCCAAAGAGATAGCATGCAAGACAGACCCATAGGAAATACTGTGTAGGCTACCTTACAGAAATGCATTCATGGGTATTCATAGGCTGCTATACAAAATAAATCAATGCTGTAGGCCTACATTGAAAAAGTACTAAAGGAAAGAAAATGTATGATCAAAACAACGTAGAATAATCTGCAGGGACGGTGCTACCCTGTATCACCTTCCTCACACCTGGTCCCAGTGAGTAGACTATAGCCTACACTACTCAGAGGAAACGTGTCAATAGGTGGTATTTATTTCATTTCAAATGCCATTATCTGTTCAGTCAACACTAGTGGGGTTTTCTTAACATCATCGGTGTCAGATGCAAACTCGCTGGACCATACTGCCTTGTAACTGTAATCTATGTATGTAACTGCGGGATCAGTTAGGCCTTTGTGCACAAAATGAATTTTGGATGGCACGGGATGATGAAAGCACTTTCTGCGTGTCATCTTTTACATAAATGCTGGACCAGGACAGAATTACTTTTGCATAATTTGCTTTCAACCACATAATGCCGAAACGCATTCAGTCTTTCATCCACAAACTGCAAATCACAACTGTTAAGTTCTGTGGAATCGTCCCTTTTTGTTTTCTGTCAATGGAAAGTCCATATATTCTCTCAATATTTCGTGGATAAATCGCTTGTGGAGAAAACGCATTAAGCCTCCCTCATGGTTTCGTAAATGCGTTTTGTAATTTGTAGCACACAAGGCATTCTGTCCACGAAAATAAATTAAACTCGCGGCCCAAATAAAATAGACTAATCAAATTGTTATAGCATTGTATTAGATTATAATAAAATGCTACCCTTTACTGGACAAAAAGAGTACACCTACTGCACGTCTAAGATGTCTTACCATAATAAAAAAACAAATAGGGTAGACTAGGCTACCATGCAACGATATACAAATATTGTAAGAACTGCCCAATGTATACAATATCGTTAGATAACAATAATTACGTTTACTTACCACTAGATATGGTTACATGTTATGTAACTCACTTAACTGCTTTGTCTACAAGAAATCAGACATATTCCTATTCATTAAGTGGAATTGAAATAACGCCCGCTAT
Organism: Speoplatyrhinus poulsoni; assembly: GCA_025447795.1. Taxonomy (NCBI): domain Eukaryota; kingdom Metazoa; phylum Chordata; class Actinopteri; order Percopsiformes; family Amblyopsidae; genus Speoplatyrhinus; species Speoplatyrhinus poulsoni. The sequence continues at coordinate 2,927,072 of JAOEGT010000015.1, forward strand.
TCATAATTTATTTAATTTGATTAATCTACTTGAGAGTTAAAAGTTCATGTAGTAGGCGATAGGTGGCAGTGTTTACAATGTTTTCAACATTTTAAATGTGACTTGGATTTAGAATATCAGGGTAGACACGTTTGTTTTTGTTACAGTAATAAAATGTGACGTAGTGGAAAAGTGATCCAATGACTATCTCACACCTTTAAAATGCAGTTTGAGTGCTTGATGTGAACTTAACAGGGTTTGGTGAAATCATTAGTAGAGATAAAATATTACTAGTACAGAGTATAGATTTTTCATGTCCTCTTACTAATATGCTTTAGTAGCCTACTGGCTAATGTAATACTGCATTAAAATTTATTCATTCAATTCCCAAAAACGTCTCAACAAGAATAAGAATAAAAAAGGGAATTTGTTTTTTTATTAATTAAATGAACACAGCAAGATATTATGACCCATATTTGCAAAATTAACTAGTAAAAACCTTATCTATAGTATCTAGCTACAGTAGTTGCAGCTTAGTACAGCTTAGACAGCTGTGATTATTCTCACAGATGTTGTAACACTGCCATCCAGACTGCTTAAAGGGCATGCTAGTTCTTTATTGCCAAAAGTATTGGGACACCCCTCCGATTCAGGTGTTCCAAGCACTTCCATGACAAGCACCTTGTCATGCAGATTGCTTCTACAAACATTTGTGAAAGAATGAGTCGCTCTCAGGAGCTCACAGATTTCAAGCATTGTAGTGTGATCCCTTTGTCCCTTTGTGAAATCTCCTCACTAGTAAATATTCCACGGTCAACTGTTAGTGGTATTCAACGCATGCTGAGGTGCACAGTGCGCAGAAGTCACTATCTTTCTGCAGAGTCAATAGCTACAGACCTCCAAAGGTCGTGTGGCCTTCGGATTAACTCAAGAACAGTGCGTAGAGAGCTTCATAGAATGGGTTCCCATGGCCAAGCAGCTGCCTCCAAGCCTTACATCACCAAGTGCAATGCAATGCGTCGGATGCAGTGTTGTAAAGCACGCCACCACTGGACACTAGAGCAGTGGAGATGTGCTCTCTAGAGTGAAGAATCACACTTCTTTGTCTGGTGATGCGATGGAGTGTGGGTTTGGTGGTTGCCAGGATAATTGTTTTTGCCTGACTGCATTGTGTCAAGTGTAAAGTTTGGTGGAAGGGGGATAATGGTGTGGGTTTGTTTATCAGGGTTTGGGCTTGGTTCCTTAGTTCCAGTGAAAGAAATTGTTAATGCTTCTGCATACCAAGACATTTTGGACAATTTCATGCTCCTAACTTTGTGGAAACAGTTTGGGGATGGCTTATAGCAAGTACACAAAGCAAGGTCCATAAAGACATGGATGAATGAGTCTGGTGTGGAGGAACATGACTGGCCTGCACAGAGTCCTGACCTTAACACCTTTGGGATGAATTAGAGGAGACTGGGAGCCAACATCTGTGCCTAACCTCACATAGCGCTTCTAGAAGAATGGTAAAAAAATCCCATGAACATACTCCTAAACCTTGTGGACAGCCTTCCCAGAAGAGTTGAAGCTGTTATAGCTGCAAGGGGTGGGCCAAGTCCATATTAAACCCTATGGATTATGATTGGTGGGATGTCACTAACCTTCATGTGCATGTAAAGGCAGGCGTCTCAAAACGTTTGGCAATATAGTGTATGTGTGTATATATATATATATTCTGATAAATCTCTATATCTCATTAGATATTGATATATATATATATGTAGACCTATACAGTATGTAATAATAACTAGCATGCCCTTATAAAAGCGTGTGTGCTCTGATTGGGTCCATAAACACACTATGCAAACACAGGAGAGTTCTTCCAGTCTGAATTCACCAGGAAACCAGTGAAGGTGCTGTCTGTCTTGCTGCTGGAGTAGAACCCACTGTACTCTGCCAGGGCCATCTGAACCCACACCTGGTCCCCGGGGACGAGGTGGAGCAGTGAACCCCCAGATAGTGATGCCGGCTTGGGCCAGTTTCCGAAGAACTGGAAGTAGGACGCCACCGTGTGGCCATTTTTCATCAGGTCAAACTGCAGGCTGGAGCGGTACACTGTGGCATGGATGGCAAAGTAGTAGACGCCGGGGACCTTGCAGGTGAATCGGCCCGTCTCTGCGCTGTAGTCTCCCTGCTCGTTGAGCATGACCTTGTCGAAGCGCACCGCCTCGCCCGCCGCTAACGGCACGGTGCGACCCTCCAATATCTTGGCGCTGAAGGCCGATTTGGGGGCAACGGCACACTCTCCTGCCTGCCCCCTCTCCCCTTTTTCACCCGGGTCACCCCGGTCCCCAGCAAGGCCTCGAATCCCTGTCTCACCTAGAGGTGAAAGGTCACAAACACACGCAAGTTGTGTTTCTGTTAATGTTTAAAGTGAAACTGCACCCTAAAATGTGTTTTTTGAGCTGTAAACAAAGTAATAAGATCGATCTGTGATGATGAGACACATCAATGCTGGTGTTAATATTATATATATATATATATATTGACAAAATTCCTGTTTTTATTAAAATCTGCATTTTTATGAGCTAAAAACAGAACAATGCGTCATATCCGATTAAAATCAATGCAGGACCTGGCTGGTTTTCATCAGTACACTTAGTAAGCTCATGCATATGTGATCAAATTAAAATGTTAACGCCCCTCCCCTCACTCTGCTCCCAGAAGCATTTTTCAAAGTGGTAGTGGGTGGATTCAGGATCAGAGCTGGGGTACAGTTACACTTCAAAGGTAGACTCTTCATTTATTTTCTTCTCACCTCACAGAATTCCACCTGTTCACCCAATACCATGGTTCATGCAGTATTTTGAAAGACAGCTGTCCACAGTTCGATTTACATCAATTCTGGACACAAATCAATATAGTTGAAATAATCAAACAAACGCACACAATACATTTAAACAATAAAAAAGCACCTGTATTTCCGGTGTCGCCCTTCTCTCCTTTCTCCCCAGGAGCAGCGTCGCGTCCGTCCCTCCCATCTCTCCCAGGAGTACCGGTATTGCCGTGAGCGCCCGGAGAGCCTGGAATACCAGGATGTCCTGTGCACAGACTGGGAGGTATCTTGTTGTCCTCCAGCTGGCTGGAAACATGGGTGTGTAGAGCACACAGGAAGAAGAGTAGGGGCCTCCACCGCCTGAGTGATGTCATCGCAGTAGAACTGTAGAAAGGAGAGAGAAGTGAATATTAAATATAGAAATCACATTCCATGGAGTAATAGGGTTTGTGTTATATTAAACAAAGCCTCTGAGTCAGCATGCTGAGTTAGAGAACAGGTCAGGGGTCATGCTACAATGGTGTGCTCCGTTCCTAGGAGAATTATTTGGGAGGACGTGAAGAAGAGAATAATATTTAGTTTGAAAGGAATTATTCAACAATCCACAGATTTCAAAACTTTGTATTGACTACTATAACAATATCTTCATCACAAACATGTATTAAGCCTTGATGATACCATTAGGGAAATCTACAGTATATTATACACTCCTGAAGATACGTAAAATAACTGCCAGTGATATAGAAAGTATGACAGAACATAATATAGCGGTTCACAAGGGTTGAGCTATGATTTGACAATTTGTACAGTGTGTCTTCTCTGGTGCGTAGGGCAGAACACTGGAAGGGAACAAGAAGGATTTGCACACAAAACACCTTAAAAATTCAAGAGTGATTTTCTTTGTATTTTCCAAGACAGAAAAAATGTATAGAGTGAATTATTCTGGTGTTCTATGCGCGAGTCATTGCTTGCTAGAATCTAAAATAAGATAGAATGGGGACTTTTTGGAGTATTATAAAAAAGACTATTGCTCTAAATGGGTCATTATTAATAGGCGTATGATATGATGAACACAAATAAACTGACTGTACATAACACTAATTGAAGATACTAATCTCAAAGGCTCAAAAATCACCTTATTTTTCTGGGATTTGGTTCCAGTCAATGTTCAGTAAAGAACACAAAGATAATTGCCCCTGTTTGCCGTCTGGCTGAGAAAAGCAGCGCTTCACAGGACTATAAAGTGCACAAACATGTCTCCAGAGTCACAGCTTTCATCTCATGATCTCCAAGTCGACTCTTATCTGCTCAAGTCTGAGCACAGTCACAGCAAATTACGGGAATTAAACAGGTTACTCCTCTGCCGGTTTCCCAACCAACAGTGTTGACGGGACTATTCCCAGCTGCAAAGGCCATTGGAAGGCAGGGAAAGTGAAAGAGACTGCTATGTCAGCAGTCTGAAGAAGAGGAGAGAGAGACTGGACAAACAGAGCAGTCCAGACAGCAGCTGTCTGCTCAGGCAGCGTGCAATAGGGAACCAATATGGACAGTTTTTCCAACACCAGGTCCATTTTAGACCGTAATACATATTTGTATACCATCTTCCTTTTCACTCACTATCAACTTCTGTCTTTTTAAATCTATTTAGTCTCCACTTATTCTAGTATTTTGGGATAAATCTTTCTTTCAAATGCTTTGCTACTAATCTCTCCAATCACTGAAATATAACAATACTGCAGGGCATATGGTTAGTATATATTAGTATATACTAATCTCTCCAATCATTGAATTAGAGCCATACTGCAGGGCATATGGTTAGTATATATTAGTATATATACTAATCTCTCCAATCACTGAAATATAACAATACTGCA
>JAOEGT010000015.1:2931842-2942737 GCA_025447795.1 Speoplatyrhinus poulsoni
CGCTACCGCCACGCTACTCATAAATGTAGTTTAACTAGTAGCGTCACTACTTGTAGCGACGCTACTGCCCAACACTGACTGTAAGTCCACAACCATGCTTGGGTGTTATTTATTAAGACGTACTGCATAATGTATCTGAGACCAAAGGATGGACACATGGACATGAAAGGTCTGTCGGTTTATATTTATATTTGCAATAGTCAAAAAAGCACAGATATATCCAGTCTTTTTCTGATTTTGCATGCATGTAATTACTTTGCCATTATGTTCAAAATTAGTTTTATAGCAACAATGATGAACTGCCTCGTAAAAGCAAAAGCCAGACATACAAAATGTAAGAATCCTTGAGCTTTATGCAATATGTGCTTCATTGTAGAAGCTACTGCTGTTACAGTGCACAGGTCCAAGCGATAGAGGTAGGCTTATCAAGCATTTATTTAATCTAAAGGTGTATCTAACCAGATTTTGTCCTATAGTGGTGCTAATAAGTGTCACTTTAAACTGAAAGTGAAACTATTTTAAATAATAATTTGGTAACAACCATATTCACAACTCAAAATACATTTAGAAACATAGCTACCATTGTCAAAATATTCACCACAGCGTTTTTAGCCTGCCGTGTAATACAGTACAATACAAATATGCTACAGTACACAGTGTACATGTCACAACGGAGAAGAACTGAATGCCTTTGGTTGTCAGATCGAGGACATTTCCTCTGACCTACATGTAGTTGGTTTAACAGCATTGCAGTAGCATTAAGGGCAGCCAGCTGGCTTGTGCTTTGAGGTGCAGTGCTACTAGGCCCTCAGACACAAAATAAAGAAAAGGCATTCAGAGCGCATCAATAACATCGGTCCAGTTCATCACGTCAAAATGATGGCTGCTAATACAGTAGCCTACCTGCACATTATATATTAGGTTTGTTCCATCAAATGTACAGTTCAGTTTTAATCAGTCTGGAAAATATTTGACATTAAAAAGTACATCTGTACTGTAGGTTCACATTGCTTCAACTAGCCTTGTTTCAGTTCTGTCTTTATCAAATATATAATATACCTATTAATAAATACAGGTGCTTTCTGGATTATTGCTACAGAAAGCCCTCAAAGGGGTCCTGAGCTGATCCACAGTACCTGTTACACACACACACTGCTACATCAGTAAGTCCTGCATTACAAAGAATAGCCTTGACATCACTAATAATAGAAACACAGAACAGTGTCCTGCTCCTTATGTGCTTCAAATCATTAAGAGTTAAAAACCACTAGTGGACTGAGTATTTCATGTATTTTCATATAACAGTATTTATGTCTAACTCCAAACTGTGAAGAAAAACAAGCCAATTGTAATTTCTGAAAACAAATGCCATTCTTCAGGGAGCAGGATGGTCTAGTGGACTGGGTGTTTGGCCAAAAGGTTGTGGGTTCAAACCCTGGTGTTGACCTACCTGTAAGCATCCTTGAGCAAGATGCCTAATCCCTAACTACTCCCGGTGGTTGGTTGCACCTTGCTTTGCAGCAATCGCCATGTGTGTGAATGTGAGGCAAAATACTGTGAAGCGCTTTGAGTGGCCGAAAGGTAAGAAAAGCACTATATAAATGCAGTCCATTTACCGTTCTTTGTGCTGTGAATTACTTCTTCAAAAAAAATTGCATCTTCAATGACAAAACCCATTGACTGGTGCTTACACAGGTAGGTGGGTGCTATGGCAACCTAAAACTTGTTGAATAAGGTGGGTGGTTGCAATCATTGCCACCTCACTTGTCAGGGGCCAGATGTCTTGGGCAGGTCCTGGTTCTCAGCCAAGTGAAGCTTTTGTCTAAACACAGGATGTTAAGGGTTAACACCACCAGCCTAGAGTGAGTACACATTATTAAATTCTAGTGTTTACACATAGAAGCAAGTCAGTCCAATACATTATTTTCAGGAAGAAAGGATACATTGAGGTGCTGAGTTCCTCCAGCTATGGCAGCAAATGATACATTTGATTATTTATGCAGTGTAACACAAATAGAGCCAGCTACTGTACAAATAGTAAACAAGTAAACAATTATTAAATGGGATCATATTACATGAAAGGCTGTGCTTGATAAATCAATACTTGAGTTACTTGTGGCGATGAGCGATCAATCTTTGTAAAAGCAAATGGCGGTACAGTGTTTTTCTGTAGGGAATGAGAATTTCACAGCCCATCTGTTATGTGGCAGCTTAATTCAGCCCTGCTATACAACTACCATGTATTCTTGGTATAGTTTTCTGTAATAAGAAGTCTTCACACTACCCTCACACAGCTATTTCCCTCCAGCAGTTGTTAATTGGTGACACCCTGGATCAGTTCGCAGCAGAGTATGAAGCAGTAGGGATGAGGATTAGCTTCTCCAAATCTGAGACCATGGTTCTCAGCAGGACACCAATGGAGTCCCTACTCTGGGTACCCCAAGTGAAGGAGTTCAAATACTTTGGGGTCTTGTTCACGAGTGAGGGGACAATAGAAAGGGAGATTGGCCGGCGAATCGAAGCAGCTGGGTCAGTACTGCATTCTCTTTACCGCACCGTTTTGACGAAGAGTGCTGAGCCGGAAGGCAAAGCTCTCTCTCTTACCCATAGGCGTAGATTCCAGGGAAGATGCAGAGGATGCGTCGCCCTCAATATTTAGAACGTGTATTTGTCCCCCCCAATAAATACATGAAAGACGTACTGGGCCGCCCAGCGGTAATAGAATAGGTTATGTCCAAAATGTTGCCAAAATGTGTAGTAGACAATTATTGTTTTAAGTCAGCTGTTTAGGCTTAGATCATCCCAAAACACAGATGTCTTGAATATGCAGAAGGTTTTGAACATGAGCATATGAGCTATTGAAGTCCAGGGGTTAATACATTAATTAAAATTAAATGGGTTTTCTCAGGAGGGTGGCTGGCTTCTCCCTTACTCCCTTAGAGATAGGGAGAAGCCAAGTCATCTGTGAGGAATTCAGAGAAGAGCCTTTGCGAGGAAAGGAGCCAATTGAGGTGGTTTGGGCATCTGGTAAGGATGCCCCCTTGCCTCGCCCAGGAATAGGTGGAGAGATTATATCTCCACGCTGGCCTGGGAACGCATTTGGTTTCCCCAGTCAGAGCTCGTTAATATAGCTCGATAAAGGGAAGTTTGGAGTCCTCTGCTTAAGCTGCTGCCCCCGTGAACCGACCACGGGTAAGTGGTTGAAGATGGACGGATGGAGTACATTATATATTATAAAATAACCCTGCCATAGCTAATATTTTGACATTTTAACATACAGGTCACTCAGAATACCTATAACAATTTATAATAAGCAATCAACCAAGGAATCTACTCTACAGTAATGACAGTATTTTATCACCGCATGTATATAATATACAGTGACAGTGAAGACAGAAGATGTATTTGTTACATTGACTTCTACAATTATTAATGCATCATCCTTGGTCCAGTAAGCTGTGGAGTACCCCGTAATCAAAATATATCTTCTTACAAAATAAAATATGTAAGGAAAGATTAATAATAATAAATAAAAAAGAATGACTTGAATTGCTCTGCATGGCACCGCTCACTGGAAGAGCTCTGCCTGCTGTGGCTTACATTGCAGAGCAGGTGTTCAAGGTTGTGGTCAGAGGCACACTTCCTCTGGTCCTCCGACAGCTCTTCCACATGGCTGTCCAGACTGAAGTGCAGGCGTGCCAGCTTCTCCTGCATCTCGCGCACGTGTTCCAACTGCTCGAAGGAGCACACCTTGCCTAAGAGCAGAGAGGTTTAGCCAGACAGGCTAACAGCTGCATTGGAACCTCAATTAGCTCCTTGTCAATTTATGAGCGATTTATTGGTTTATGGGAACGGTTTATAGGAAAATCTAAAGTATTTCTATTGGGACATAAATAGCCCCACAGCTGCTCGATTATATTCTGTTCATTTCTACCAAGCCTCAATTGAACCATAGTTATTTCCGTCTAGTAACTGAATATTCCCTGTGTGGCAGCGGTAATTGATGCCGTCTTACCAAAGGCCTGCAGTTTGCCTGAGTGGAAGTCGTTGAGGAGGTTAAGAAGTCCTCCCTCCATCTCTCTCACATCCGAGACATCTGTGAGAAAGGAGTGCTGCAGAGGGGAAGACTGGACAACTTTGCTGGGTCCCGCTGGCTGAGGGGCCCGGGGCTTCTCCTTATGGGGCCTGAGAAAACATCACATCTCACACACAGTTTTGTACCTTGTAGATATATTACACACTTGTGTACGATCGCAGCAGTTATACAACATCAGATAACAGTTTCTGTTAACTGTTTTTCATTTTTAAATATAAAATATATTTAAAATGTACAGTATATTTGTTATTAGTTATTTGGAACATATTGTTTAGAGGTGTAAGGAGAGGGTAGAATGTCAATATTGACATTATTTCACTAGGCATTTAATAATAACATCAGTATGTGTTTGTTTTGAATAATATAGCATAGCAGGCTCATGAATACCTACCTGGTAGTCTTTGGTGGTGCAACAACCGTGGTGAAAACCTCTTTGGGCTGTCCTGGTGCTCCTATAGATCTTTTATGCTTGCCCCTGTTTTTGGGGGAGGGGGGTTGGGGCAGCCCAAGAGAGAAGGTGGCACTTTTGCTGGCAGGGAGGACAGAAAGCTTGCGGGGGTTGATGGGGGGAGGAGGGGGCTGTGGAAGAGACACCTTGGGGCTTCTCTTCTTGCGTTTGTCCTCCATTTACTGTATGTATGTTGCCTTCTTTAAGCCTTCTGAAGCTAGATGTCTGAAGTGGCAATACCTGTCCACTGACTGCAGGGTAATCCTGAGTGCAGGATGCTTTGAAACAAATAAAGGTTAGAATATCAAAGCTAACAAAACCAACAGGCTCAGCAGAAGCATTTCTTAACCATCTCCTTCTAACACTTAGCAAAGTTTTAGGTGCCAGAGAAGTCCAAATATATATTTTATGCATTAGTATATCATCAGTGAATAAGGATTTCTTTCAGCAGATGACATGCATGTGAGGGAAACATCATGCTTTATTCCAGAATGTTTAGCCTCTGCCTAAGTAGTCTACCAGTGATCTTTTTAGACTAGCCTAATTATAGTTTAACACTTACGGCAGTCTCTATTGAACATATCAGTTTATCTTTCAAATGCATTCCAATCAATATAGCAAGACTGCGACTGCACTCCATCTTACCAAAATACACAGACAATAACCCCACTAATCAACGTTATAATTAGTTAGACCAGTTATCATGTCTATTGAAGTAAACTGGGTATATTACGACTGCCCTTGACATAGGAACAAACATGCCATAATAAAATAACATTTGCATATTAGCCTCATCTGACGGTCAGTCAGAATCAAATATCCTCTGTCCAAAGATGGCTACTACACACAAACACACACTGCGAACTTTACAATCCCATTTGTATATGTAATAGAAATAATGTATAAAAATAAACAATATAGAAAATTCGTTCCGAATATCTTACGAATAAATACAAATGGTTTTGAAAGACAGCGTCCAGCGACCATAGGCCTATACTTACCGACTTAATTACGCACAGAGAACAATGGCTCTGGAAGAAACATATTTCTTGTTATTAATTTAAATCTACGTTTAAGTCTACGTGCGCCAATTCTTATTCGGTCAATAGAAAATGTAGTTGAAGATCTGCGCCTCTTATGCGCTTAAATAAAATCCTTTGGAAAATATAAAGCGCGGCATCAATGCGCTCGCTTGAGCGTATCTGGTCTTTATCCTGTTCTTAAAGGGCCAGTGCATCCTCTGCCAGAGAGCCAGAGATGTTGGGCAACAGTGATATTGACTTGTATTTGTTTATTCAGGAGCCTGTCAGACAGCACATTCTTGCATTAGCCATCACTGCGATAATAACCAATTCCGCTGAATAGTAAAATAAAGTAGCATAAATAATATTGCAATTAACTAATTTTAGAAAAAATATAAATAAAAATAAATTAAAAAACAATGTTTCAAAGACATGCTAGCTACAGTAGGGTACTTAATGTATAGTGGCCAATGAAAATACCTCTTTTGGGAGACAATTATTTGAGAAAGTGACCTGTACAATTAAAGCAAACTTTTAAAGTAATACAAAAATATTTTTCTTTTTATTATGGCAAAACAGAAGAAAGAGACACCAAATGCAGTAGTAGAAAAAATACAAAGCTCTTCTGTATGTTTTCATGTTCTATGGTGAATGTGACCCAAAATAACTCATGTCCTTTAGCCGATTTTCTGTTCCGATGAGCCGACTGAGTACGAGTATGCTTTTCCCAAGACTATTCGATCTCTGAGAAGCTTGAAAAAGGCGTAATAGTTGCTGAAGAGAATCAATGCTAGGGATATTGTCTGATGCCACTTCTCCGAGCAGATCAGTGAATACAGTTGGTAGAATATCATGGCACCTTCTAGAATGATGAGTATGTTCAATATTCGTAAAGGCTTGTTGAAGAAGAACTAGAAGGAAAGGGAAAAAAAATAAAAAAGAAAATGGATTATCTCAAAAACTTGTGTGAATAATGGCCTCTTATTATATAAAAGGTTTTAAGCCTTTTAAGGTCTATGCACAAATACATTTTAGAGGTATTTACTGTAGCATGTCTTCTAATAGCAAAATTATAACCGTTTACGTCACATTAGAAAATAAGGTGACGGATACTCACATAGAAGCGGTAGTGGGACACGTCAGAAGGGACTGCTACATTATAGTGGCCCATGGCTTTGTACACATTCTTATTGTGTTTGACCAACACACCCTGGGGCCACGTGTACTCTTCTGTCCATCTGCAGCATGCAAAGAGAAAGAGAAATAAAGGCTTGTACACAAACTAGGACATTTTCACAGAACAAGAACACCACAAGGTGTACTATAAACTAAATATAATTGATAGTACAAAGTTTAAAACATTTCCAAATAGACAATGTATTTATATTTGTGCCTTCTGCTTATTTAAGCATGCACAGTACACGATCATGTCATACATTCTGTATGCCACAGCACGCTATGGTTCAGAGAGAGCGGATGCACAGGAATGCTACGTACGTATGCTGTAGGACATTGGAGCAGAGCGAGGGGTCCACTTTGTGCCAGCAGCCCAGGTGTGCTGCAGCCTTGTGAAGCAGGTCACAGTAGCGGGGCGGCAGCAGGTGTCTCATGAGGATCACCGAGGTACTCACTGACACCAAGATGAAGAGCTCACAGGACCAGCGTTTGTCCACATACTGTGTACTCTGCAGGGAAGACCAAAGGAGAATTACAAACTAATACATCAATTGTATTTTTATATTAGAAAACACCGCCAGTCCTATGTATGGGTTTTATTCATGTATGGCACATTTCACGTTTGGATTTTAATGGAATGTATGGCATGTAGTGAAGCGTGCTGCTGTTAAGATTAAAATCTCCCGCAGTCCTGCTTTTACTTTTTTCGTGGACGTTTGACCGGGTCAGATCAGAGATCACGTTTCCATTAAAAACCAGAGCGTAGATTTGCTTTGACTTGCCAGCTACACTAAAAATCAATGGGCCTCATTCACCAATATCTTCCTAAGTTTCTTCTTAAGAAAGTTCCTGAGAAAAGTCTACGTCTGATTCACGACGTCTTCTTAAATAGCAGAATTGTTTGCAGGTGCGTTCTTAGAATGGTGAAACCAAATGTCTTCATAAATTGAAAGCTCGTGCCCGTTGCTCCTGTTGATGAAAGTGCTTCACAAATGAGCAGAAGTGTAAGTGTAGTGTGTATTTATTAACACACACAATTATGTGTAAAGCAATTAAAATAATTAATTACAAAATTATAAAAAGACAAAAATATAAATGTTTAAATTAGACTAAAACGATATAACTACTTGTTTTACACAAATGTCAGCTCTCAATTGTGCATAAGAGTGATCTTGAGTGTGCATAGATTCTGTTCTTACCTAAGAACAAATCCCAAATAAGAAAACATTGGTGAATGCCAGAATCTTCATGAAAACTACATAATCTGTTCTTAAGAATGGTTGGTGAATGAGGCCCAATGTTCTTGTGTTGATAGTGCCATGTGCCAGCAATATATTTATTGTCAACCAAAGATATCTGTAGGGACCTTGAGAGCTAACACAGTCATTATGCAAATGTATACACGTTTAAACACTTCCTGTTTTAAGTATAGTTTTTTTTTTTTGCGTAGTATATACTGTACACAGTGGGAACAAAACAAGGAACTCCATTTACCAGAACTCGCAACAAACTCAAATTTGTACTCAATACACAGTGTGTGCACATATATGCTGTGTGTTACAGGACCCTGGTCTCCTCTGCCTAATAAATACACACTAATACCCCTTTCAACGACACACTTGGGGGAGAAACATGAGCAGTTAAGAGCGTACACATAATGTTCTCACCTTGACAAACCAGACGGGTACAAAGGCCACATAGTAGGCGCTCAGCATGGAGCTGACCAACACCTCCTTCATCCTCCAATTGAAGTCCATCTTCAGGTACTCCACCTCCTTACGGATGAGGTCTGGGGAGAGGCAGCAGGCGTGCGTGGGCATGGCCTGGACGCCATACAGCTGGCTGGTGTGCTGCTTCCATGTCTCCCTCAGCACCGTAAAGTAGTCCCTGCCCCGGCCCAAGCTGCCCACCTCCTTGGAGCCAATGGTCGCAATGGGCGAGAGGGGACCTGATCTCTTGAAGTCACAGCTCAGCCGAAAAAAGGGAATGTACATTCCAAATCTACAATGCAAGAAAGACATCGAAAAGGGGGTGGGGAGGCATTCAAGTAAACCTTGAATATAACATTTTTTACGTGCTTTTTTCTGGACTTTTTTGTTATTATTCTTTCTCTCACTCTTCAAATAAAACTACAATTAAAATCATAGACTGATAATTTCTTTATCAGTGGGCAAATGTACAAAATCAGCAGGGTGTCAAATATTGTTTTCCCCTCACTGTACACATTGAGAAAAAAAAATGTATTTGCTTGAGCTCTTTGGCAACAAATCAACTTACATGTTCTGTGAATTTCTCTACCAGGGAGGGAAACACATTTTGTTCCTCACGTTTTCTAAATTACAATAAACTTGAACTGGTATGAATGTGCACTCCTAGCCAGATCAGACACAGTTCAGACTTACGGGTAGCAGAGGAAGAGAAGGCTGAGGACCGAGTATGTCCTGAAGAGGTATATAAGGGAGCGACAGAGACTCCACCCGGTCAGAGTCAGCACAACAAACCGTGCCATCACTAAAAAGATGGAATGAGGAAACGACAACTTGCCGCTCTGTGATGCCTGAGAAAGAAGGAATATATAGACTGAGTAATGAAGACAGACAGGCAGTTGACACGCATACATTGTCACACCATCACACCTTCATTCCTAGAAGACACACAGTCAATGGTTCATGTTCAATATGGAGGGGTGTGGCTTCATGACAATGGGAGAACTTTAAGTCACGAATGAAGGTTGGTACTAAAAGAACAGAGGATAAAATAAATAATTAATACATTAAATAACTCTTACCTCTTTAACAATCGCTGCAATTAACCTCCGCGCCAGTATTATGATAATGAACACCAGCATATTATAGTCAATAAGGTGAAAGTTCTGTTAAAAAAAAGAGAAATAAAAGTGTGATTACTACAGAGAGTACCATGAAATCCTCATTCATTAGGGACAAAATACAAGCAAACAAGGCAGCAGATGGTGCCAAAGTCAGCCACAGAGAAAACCCACTTGGTAACCCCACACAGGTGTTGACACAAACAAATCCCAGACACACACAAGCGACTAACGGCGGCTGACCGCTTTACACTCACCAGCGATGTGTGTGAGGGTGGGTGGGAGGGGGGATACCACCACACGGTCTTGTAGATGTTGACGTAGTGGACGAAGAGGGCAACGAGGTGGCAGAAGAAGAGGTGCAGCTCAAACAGCACGCTGCGGTCCATGGACAACTCTGGGATCTTACAGTGCTTCAGGGGAACCACAGTCTGTGTAGCCAGGGGCGGGCTGGAGATGCCCGTTCCAGAGCCATTCCTAAAGCAGGGCACAGCAGACCATTGACATGGGTTACGACTGGAGGCGTCTCCCTAAGAGGAGATGTGAGGAAGTGCAGTCACAGGTGGCAGGCAAGAGACGCGTGGGGCACTGAAGGTGAACGGAGATTGAATAAATATTTCCTTCATCACTCATCCTGTGTTCTCACTACACATGCCAGGAGAATGATTAGAATGGAATCGCTACCGGAGAGCGGTGTAATGGTTCGGAAGGCTGGTGCTTTGTAATAGCCTGGTGTAACCAGCCTCAAAATTCACTTTGGGTCTAGTTACTCCATTGGAAGTGTCCATCGCCTCCTACTGGTTAGTAACCAGAGGTACTTTCTGTACAGCCTTTAACCAACTGGTACTGCTACAACGGTTTGAAAACACATGACTCACAGACGCTGCATTTAGGATGATGGAACATTTGCTACAAGTTAAATGATCGAGAACAGCAGTGGACTGAACAACAGGTTACAAAGCGGGGAGGAGGTAGTCCATAGGCTGTGGGTTGAACAACGCTCACATGGACAAAAACAACAAAGTGAGCGTTTGTTTTACCGCTTTAGATTGTTGTGTTTCAGCAGTACAGATGCACAAGAATCTGTGTGGCTCTAGAACCACTTCTGTCGATGCATAGCACTGCTGTTGAAGTATGTAATGATTGTGTCAACATATTCAATTTCAGATTTTCATGCATTTGATAATGATACTAAATAGTTCTCAGCAGGAAACTGATGGAGTGCCTACTCCGGGTAGGGAATGAGTCGTTACCCCAAGTGAAGGAGTTCAAGTACCTCGGGGTCTTGTTCGCGAGTGAGGGGACATTGGAGCGGGAGATTGGCCG
>JAOEGT010000015.1:2942837-2958167 GCA_025447795.1 Speoplatyrhinus poulsoni
CAGAGCTTGCTGATGTTGCTCGGGAAAGGGAAGTTTGGGGTCCCCTGCTGGAGCTGCTGCCCCCGCGACCCGACTCCGGCGGGAGAAGATGGACGGATGGATGGACTAAATAGTGATTATGACTTATAAGACCATCAATGCAAATATGCGGCTACACTTAGTACACATCACTGAGCATCACTCGCTACACCCATTAAACACAGAAAAAGTCTTTTGAAATTATTTCATGAACGTTTCAGTGAAAAAGTTAATTGAACGTTCATAAAGTTCAGTCCACTGAATTCAACTTAGGGTAGCCCTCCATGGCCCTTGATTTGTCCGCCATCCAAGGTGGCTGTACAAATGCTAAAGCTAAAAGGTTTTATAGACTATTATATTTTCAAAAAATGTGCTGAGCAATAGAAAGATAGCTTAGTAACACATGTATCAATGAACATTCTTAAAATGTGTGTAGGCTATAATACAATTTGCGATGGCAGTCAAAATAAATGACTTGGTAGTATCACTCTGCAGTAGCAGAGCTGATTGATTTCCCTCATAGATTTCTGTTATTTACTACAAGGCCAACTGGATGTGCTTAACTGAGAACAAGGCACCACCAGGACTTTTTCTTACCTTGTGCGTGACCGCACACCGGTGACGGGAGAGCTGGTTGGGTGGTTGCCATTGCTCAGAGATCCTGCATCACCACCCAGCGGAGCCCTGCAATATGCAGTGCGGTTTGCCCCTCTCCTTCCTCCAGCCATCGCAAAAAGCCGGACTCGTGTTTCTTTGTGAATGTTGTTTGCGTATTCTCTCAGTGCCTTCGTGTTTACACCTAAAATATCACACCAGTTATGGAACAGCAGATTGTATGAGTTGATCATCTACTTAACACTTACAAACGTTTGAAAGGGCACAATAAAAATGTTATATTTAATTTGAATAAAACCACAGCAATTGCGTCTTTAAATAATCACATTTCACAAATTATCAGATTGTTCGCCCATAATATTGACACTGGCAATGAAAAGTTTAAAACAAGATTTTTCTCCAGCAGGCTGCAAATTTTGCCTATACCCCGTTCTTCATGCTTAAAATATATATTCGTTTTCCCATAATAAAATGCACGATACTTAAGTATCACATCCCAAAATACGGTAGGTTGGGCGGAAGCTGAGACAAGCTAGGTTGCTTTAATATGTGCATCATTTGCTCAACTAATGCGTCAACTAGCTCTCCAGAGCCAGATTGTGACACAATCTTGCATGCGAAACAACGCGAGCCTACAAAGAACCCCCAACATTCTCTCCACCAAGACAGGAAAGCATGCTAGACAAAATACAAAAGACCGAGGCCTAGCGGTATAGCTAGCTTGCAACCCCACTAAGCAAGATATACAACTTCAGATTTAAACTTACCGACGTCAGTGACTGTCTATATTTTACAGCGCAATTTTACGAGTCGTATTAGATTAAACCGGCTTGTCTTTTCTGAACACTCTCTAAAATAACAAAGTTTTTTTCCATTGTAATGACGAGGTTACTCATTGATGTGAAACTAGCCATTACGGTACTGTTGGGGGGCGCGGATGTTTAGTGACATGTCACATGTGGGAGGGGAGTGTTTTAAAGGGACATGGTTGATTTATGAAAATTCATGCCATCCTCTTATCAGTTTTGTGATTTTCCTACTGTCACTGAATTGTAAAATGATCTGAACCACCGGTGATTAGTTATATGGAGATCACACTGCTCCAAGTGCAGATAAATAATTAGTGTCAACATAAAACAGCCTATAATTTATGTGAAAGGCCGACAATAGATTACCAGGCCACATTTCATTGTCATGTCTAATAGAATTTTGACCTGCTTTCTAAGGATGCTAAAGCCTATTAACATGTTCGTAGATAAGTAATGTCATAGCCAAATTTACTTTATTTCATACTAAAGTGTATTCAGTATTGCAAACTACCCATCTTCTCTTCCCAAATTAAGGGCATACCTGTACTATCAAGTAGCCTGCCTAGCCCATGGTTTTATTCAATGAGAAATATTGTAGTTGAAGTGCCTAGTCAGTTGACTGACATTTAGCAATCATGTTCCTGTACTGACATTAATTTGCATGAGGTAAAAGGCTTAACTAAAAACCCTAGCCTGATGACATTGGTTGGTCATTCAAGTTGTACATAAAATGGTCAAATATACAAGTACAAAATACCGTTTATTGCAAATTACAATAAAGGGGTGGGAAAAAATATATATTTTTAAAAAGTATAAAAAAATAGAGACTTATTTAAAACCACACGCACACAAATTTAAAAGAAAAAGAAAGAAGTCAAGTAGAGTAGGTGCAAGGAGTAATGTTCATTACACATACAATGTCTTTCCAAGATGCTGTATAGTTGTGCGTTAGATGGTAGTAATCAATTTGACCGACACTGACCTGGGGAAATAAAGGGCAGCAATCAATACAAATCAAGAGCACAAGAAGCCAGCGATTATGTGCACGAATAGATAAAACAGTATTGACAGGCAATATCCCAAATTAATGCCCAATTTGAGCACACTTTAAGGGTAATTTGTGTGGTAATTTTGCTAAACTTACAAGCAATTTTAAACAGTACAAATTAAGATCTGAACTTACCGTGATTACCTTTTCGCAAGCAGGAGCCAAATATATTTAAGGCACCGTGGCAGTATTCTGACAGACCTATGAACAGAAAAATAAATGAGACTCCAGAATATGTCAAGGACAATATTTAGATGTTGGTGAAAACAATCATGCAAGAGAAACATTGTACTACAGCATCATGCAACTCGAGCTGACAGTCAAGACGATATTATCTACTGTAATTTTTTACGATTTTAGTGAAATAGCAAAATTTGTTGATGTAACAGTCTTTCAAGATAGATAATATTTGTGGTTGAAATGAATGGAGCATTGTTATTTGAACAAGATTTGCATTACAACCATTTGTTTTGTACAGCTAATTTTGCTCGGTAAACTAGTAAGAGAATTTTGTACTTGTACGTTAAGTTTTGAAAACAGGTTTTGGATGACTTCCATTACTTGTATTTTGAACAGAAAACAAAACAAAGTCTAACAAATGAGTGTTTGGGTTAGTTTTACCTTCTTGTGGCGATCTTTAGGCTTTTAGAATCCTCTCCTCAGCGATATTTTTCTTTTATAAAAAACAGCCACCAAGACTTTGCTTCAAAGTCAAGTATGATCCCTGAAAGCTTGATTTGAAATACTGTCATTTCAAATGGCTTCATGGCTCTCTGAAGAGCTTGAAGACATGCTAGCTAAAGGTTGATGACAATACACGTTAAAGCACTATATCATTCTCACACGTCAAACATGTATTTAGAAATACATTTACCACAGTTACTTTTTCCTGCCCGAGAAAACTAACGGCATATATTATAAAGATTTTAATAAAGCAACGCAGATCATGAACTCAGTTACAATAAAAGCAAAGTTTCTCTTTTGAAAGTATGTTTTTGACTTAATACTTTGCTCTTAATACTTTATTCATTCCAAGAACCTACAAAAGGAGGATCTTGTCAATCTGGAGACATTGCTTTGATACAACAAATACAAAATACCACGTTTAGACCGATTAAAAAGAAACTAAGCTTTATTCATACAGCGCACTGCAGCAAAACATATTGGGGATGTATTTAGTATCCTATTTAGCAAAGAGTACACAAAGCATTTTGCATTGGAGAAACGGCACGGCTTTAGAGCATCAACAGCTAAAGTTATGTACATAGTATCGAGTTGGCTGCAGCTTTCCTTCTAGACCGCAAAGAAATTTCACTAATCCGTCAAACGGTGTGGTTTTAGCCAGTGAAAAATACATTTTTGCATCAAACTATAATTGAGGGTCGCAAAACTACATGCATTTGTAATCAAATAAAAATTAATTTGAAATGTGACTGTTAGGGGAGAAATAAACTAGCTTAAATAAGTTTGTCTAATCTTGATTATAGTGACAAATAGAGAAAATATAATGCAACATACTTCTACTATAAGTTTAAGTGAAGGCAGAGAGCCATTTGTATTTCCATCCAAATCTATTATAGTTAGCAAAGTCAAACTGGATTTTTTGCCCTCGATTTAAAAATAAATAAAAGTTGGATATTTAAAATGCAGCCTAAGTAAGAAAGCTAATCGCCACAATCACATGTTAGGAATAATAGCTGAAATGATCAACAGTTTGTTAAGTTTATGTCCCCATAATCTAAAGATTTAACTGTCAACTACAAGACTTAAAAAAAAAATATTAATAAAACAAAGAAACTGGACAATCTTTAACTAGCTATCTCTGGCATTCTGAAACATAACAAAATGTCCTGGTAAGGTTGATCAAGATGCAACATAAAATACACCAAAAAAAAAAAGCAAGTGGGAAATTACTTTTGAAAAGTTAAGAGTAACAATTGGAGATAGTTGCTACAGCAACTCTACCATTGGTCATTCAGTATCTTCCATAAGGGTTCTCTCTGTGCATTCCCTTGGACTGTCTGGCAGGCGGGGCTTTTCCACCACCACCTGCAGCACTAGACCATGAACCCTCCCAATCATCTTGGGCTGGAGAAAGAGAACAGTGTTTTACAAATAATGTTAGAATAAAGAAGAAATCACTCCCAGATAAAGTGAACTTGAATTGTGAGTACAATTGATTAACCACAAATTCTACTTCTCAGCAACATTTAAAACAATTCAGTGTGATATTGAGAAATGACAGCCATTTATCTAAAGCTTTCTTAACACAAAAACAGCGGAGGCAATAGGGCTGATGCGGAACTGCAGATTTAGGAAAATAATATCGCTCATCCTAAACTCCTAGCAGTATCTTTACGTAGCCGAGTGCTTTAAATGAGTCGTGGGATAAACTAAAAATTCAACAGATTGTGAAAATTAACTAACTTAATTCTTACCATAAGGTTCGTAGGTTTGCTCCTGAGCCTCTCCGTGGCCATAATCGTAGTATTCAGTGTCACTACGGATGAAAAATTTTTGTAAATAAGTTTGTTTACATTTTGAAAATATGTAGAAACTTTTTTACTATGTAAAAAATCTTACGCTGCAGCAGGCTGCTGGCCATAGTATGCATCATAGCTTTCGTAGGTAGGCTCTGCGTAGGATTCTTCATATGATGGCTGAAATTGCAATGACATGAGGCTCAGTACTGCTGTAGTGTATGGTATGGTTTAAATAGATTACCTATTAGACTAGCCTGGGGACTGAAACGGGAATAAATGGCTTACATATTCCTCATAGGAGTCACTTTTAGGCTGTGATGAAATTGGGGGAGGAAGCTGGTGCTGCTGATGGGAGAGTGCCTGGGTGGGGAGCATCCTTGGGGCACCTGCTGCAGGGGGTCTAGAGCGAGGAGCTGAGCCACCTCTGGAAGATGAAGCGGAAGGCCCACCCCGACCGGAAGGCGCTCCCCTGGGAGCTCCACCCCTGCCCATGGCCCCACGCGGAGCTCCACCACGTGGCGCACCACCTCGAGGGGCACCGCGAGGCATCCCGCGGCCCCTGTGAAAGAGAAGCTACAGGTCAAAAGCCTTCTGGAGAATACACATCGTTTCACCTGGTAACGATGGGTGTGAGACCACCGCTAGGAGATCAGGACCACATTATGTTTATGTTAAACGTACTCTGCACTGACCATCAAATCACTTTGTAAACTTGAACTGTAGTATAATACGCAAAGTATTTGCAGAACCTCTTCCAACAATAGCATATTTGATTCAGCAAACAATAAAATCAGAGTATGATGAAATGCTTACCTGGGACCTCCAGTACTAGGTGGTCCTCCCCTGCCCCTGGGACCTCCTCGCCCCCTGCTCGAGCCATCTTGAGCTCCATTCAGGTAGTGGGGATCCATGTACTGGTCCTCTCCAGGTTCCTGCAGACACCAAGAGTTATATTTTACCAGGGGTGATGGGGTGATTGAATGTACATGCCAGCAAATACAAGTTTCTATACGTGAGATTTTACTGTTCACGTACTGGGGTGAGGAATTTCTTGACTTCGTCCATTGCATGAGCCATACGCAGGTAGGCCTCTGGAATGGGAGCAGTCACCTCAATGAAGACATGCAGCTCCATGGCCAGGTGAGCATATTTTGCCTCTCCGCCACTTCTCAGCTCTTCCTCCTGCAGAAGGAATGAACAGGAAATGAGACCAAAAAAAAAAAAAAGAAAAATCACAGGATGCTTCATGCACTGTAAGACAGACCATTTACTTTACCTTATTCTTGTCTCTCATAGAACCCTTTCCCAGAACTGAGATTTTGGCACCAGTCTCTTCTTGGAGCCTCTTGATTGTGTTGCCTTGAGGTCCCAGAATTTTACCAACAAAATTGACCTGTTTAAAGAGAAACCAAGTTATATAATTGTAAACTTATTCAAACATGATAGCTAGAAAACGGGCTAGTAACATACTTACCCTAGGGTATAGTTTGGTGGGAATAAGCACACGCTCTTTCAGTTTAAGGTTTCTTGTGGCGAACAGGTCCAGGTAAATTTCCTTCTCATCTGGCTTCTTTGTGTCGCCTTTCTGAACCCTGTCGATTTCTGCAAAGAGGTTTGGCGGTATTCAGAGATGTATGCTTTATTGAGCAGTAAAGCACTACTTAAAAAAAAAAAATTCTTTAAATATTTATCATCGGTGCGAGTAATTTTACTTACTGCAAGTAATTTTACTTACTGCAAGTAATTTATCTTTTCATAAAATGATAGTTTGCTAAATTACCCAATTGCATTAACCCAATGTGTTTTTACAATGAATAAATATTGTATATAAAGACGCATCAGTGTATATATTTGTAAAATCAACTAAACAAAAGTAGAATTGTGTAGCATTTGTTTAATATTAAAATTTAACAAAAGGTTAATAGCTATTGTTCTCACGATGTTCTCAGATGGTCATGCGGTTCACAAAAAAAAAAAAAAAAAAATCGGGGGAAATTTTAATCACTTGCAGTGTCAAGATGCATAATAGTCAACATAAACGACAGCCTAGTAGATTACCATCTGTTTTCCACAACATATAATAACGCCGTATCGTAAGTTTTAGCGCAACGATAACCACGTGCATAAAATGATTCCATTGAGGCCCACGGGCTGTACCAGCCTGCGAACCAGGCCTCCAAAGACCGCCATCTGGTCATTCGGTGTAGCCAATACAGTCAGCCAGCAAAACTACACATACAACAAAAAAGATAACAAAACATACAAAAAACACAATACCGGCAGAAATTAGTTTCATTGCATGTGTGAATGATGAATCTAAGCTGTCCTTTTCTGCCAGGAGCTCCGGAAGGTATTTGCTGTCCTCCATTTTGATTTTCTTTTGTGCTGGGCTTGATTGTACGGCGGTCTCCGACACGTTTTTAGCATTCAAACTGCTCATAATGTGTATGAACTTAGATTAAATCTAAGTTCTTTATGTAAATTGCCTTCGTCTGCAAACAGATGGCACTCACACGACTAATACTATATACACAGTAAACGTATTAATCAATCAAAATTTTCGTAGCCTTCTTGGACAGACCAATATGTCTTCCAGTCGGTTTGATAAAAAAAAAACGTAGAATGGATGGCTGCGGACTCACAGAGATATAAATACGAGGAAATGGCATGACATCACGTCCGGTTGCGGATGTACGTAAACACTTTTGCAATACGTAGAATTGGAAAAAAAAAAATTTTTTAAATCACCACTGACTAAAACACATTTTCCTCATCTAATAAAATTGTTGATGTGGCGAAATGTGAACACGATTAACCAGCACCCCCAGAAAAACTAATAATTTTACTAATTTAAGTTTGATTGAAACAATGTAACGTACTCCCCCGCCAAAAAAAGCAAAACTCTACCTCTTATTTGATTGGAAATATATTATTTATGTGATGTTTGTATATGGTAGTCACATAGAGCAGTAAGATAAACAAATTCAACATGTAGGCCTACATGTTTGCAGCTTGCATTGTCCAGCATGGGGGCTCGGGTCTTCAGCTGCTGTCCCCAGACTCTGGAATACACTTCCACTGCACATTCGACATATGCCATCACGGTCACCTCGTTTGCTAAACTCCTTAAAACCCACCTCTTCAAGGTTGCCTATGGCGTTTGACCCTTTGTTCCACTCTCACCCGTTTTATTTTATTTTGTTTATTTTGTATATATTTCTCAGATCAAATGTGTATTACTGTAGTATGTATATTTCAGCCACCTGACTGTTTCGTTTTTTCTTTTAAATTCTGTATATATTGAGATCAAATGCTCATTGTTATAGTATGTATAATTCAGACAACAGTTTTATCTTTGTATTTGCAATGCAAGATGTCCTTGAGTGTTTAGAAAGGCGTCCCAAATAAAATGTATTATTATTGTCATGTTAGCGTTTCTTTTGTCTGAATTATATTTTATATAATTATTGTTTCTATAATTATATGCAAGCATGTACCCAATATTTAAGAAAAGATACCTCTAGTTAAACAAACATTAACATTTTGCAAGTCAAAATTATTAAGTAAAATCACAATTATCTTCATCAAATTAACCCATGCTCTTAATAATCCTACATTTTCATTATAAAGCACACTTTTAACAATCACTTGTGTAGTAACCTTGAGAGTATCCAGATAAATCACAAGTGATACACTTCATGGAATAAAATTGGGTCCTATACAACAGAGCTTAAACATATTTAAATCAGGGACCCCTTATTTTGTAAAACATTTTCCAAGGACATGATCAGCATGTATACTTTTCATTTATTAAGTTATAATACAGCAAGACTGGCATATGGTCCTAATAATCCTAGATTTAAATGTGCCAGTCTCAAGAGAACTTTCAGTCATATGATTCAATTTAAAATAAATGTAGTGCTCCTTATTCCAATCATTGACAGAAAGCGCTGAACAAATAACATTTTGATTGTAATATGTTTTATATTAGGGTACTCATCACATTCTTATATCACACAATTCACAAAAACTCACTTTATGAGCTCATCCTTAATGAGATGAGTGAGCCTGTTTCTCATTAGTTTTGGCTTCTAGCATCACTTGACAATGTTGTCTGACTCTGGTATTTCTCAATGCTTGCTGAGGTCAAATAACTTCATAAGCCGAGCTAGCAGCTAAACGGTTCATTGAAACCTGCATGGTGATTGATTAATGAGACTGACGTGATGTGTCAATCAAATTAGAGGTTATATTGGCCCAAAGCTAATGTGGAAGGGAGTAATGGACACAATATGCTTGTTTAATTGGTGCAAATGGTCAGCGCCCTATCTATAGATAAACTATTAGATATATGCACTTGTTCAAAATTCAAAATTATATTTCAAATGTTTAGTTTTCATAAAGCAGCCGCCAGGCTATATGGGTTGCAGATTCAACTTTGAGAACCACGGCTATACAATCTCCAGAATGTTATGTGAAATGGTGGCAATAGTGATACGATTGAGTCTGTTTTTAGGTTACCTGTTTCACAGGTTAGATGTTAAGAGTAGCATATTGGTTGTGTGGCCAACAGACAATCATGTATTATTACAATATAGAAATAAAGAAATATAGCTGAATCAATCAGATACATTATTTTGTTATATTATGTAATATATTGTTAGCTGCAAGTAGTTCTTATAGTTGGATTAATTTAGTATTACCATAGTAGTCAATGACAAACTGTGTGTCATGCTTAAACATGAACATCCTCAATTATTAGGCAAATAAAATCTTTCTGCAAAAATTGTAAACCCTATGTTTGATGTTTCCATGCATGGTTCTAAGACACTTTACTGTTAACATGCTTCCTTAGAGTAATCGTAGTCTTTGTTGTGATTGCAGAACAGTTACTCTAACGAGTCATGTGTTTAGAGAGGCCGGGAGAATATATCCTAATAGCATTCTGCCATTAACTTACAATATACTAATTGATTGCTTGAGAGAAACATTTTTTTTTTATATATTATGTATATAAAAATAAAGAATAAAAAAAATACTTGAATAAAAAAAAAGACTATTTCAAAAACATTGATCAATTACATTTATTTAAATCATAAATAAAATTAATATTTAAAATGTTACCATTTTCCCATTATAAAAGGCTGTTTATTTCAGCAAGCAAGAACTTACCTTGATAGTGCATTCACCCCCATAATTCCAAATCTAAATCTGAAATCTAAATCAGACTGCAAAGTGTTCTTGAAAAGTACATTATCAGTGCATTCAATCTAATGGCAGCCACAAGTACAAGGTAGCTACTTGTATAGTCCAATTTCATTAGCATACCGCCGTAGTCTGTATCCTCAGATATCCACAATGGCAAATATTTCAGGCTTTTCTATGTCGTGGATCTGCATCGCAGAGTATGTGATGGCTTTCACTTCAGTTCCCTAAAGAAGCAACATAAAACAAAATGTTTCCAAATGCTTTCTGTCTCCAGGCAAAGTAGAGTAGATAAGCAGCCGCACCTTACCTGTGGATGTTTGTCCAATTTAAATTCTTCACCCCACCTTGAATGGAAAAAATAAAAAAAGAGGAGAATAAAAAATAAATATATTGCATCACTAGGCACTTTAAAAGAGACTAGCTATTGCAGCTAGCATCCACAATAATGACAGACGAGGTATAACTAATTTTACATTTTCTTTTGTCAATTTCCATTTTTATGAAACTTCTGTAGTGTAAAATAATTAACACTTATTCAGGTGATGGTCACCCCTTCCAGTAGTTTTACTTACCCAATTGAACGGATCTTAAAGTGCATTCTGTCAATGTGCAACACTTTAACTTCCTGGCAGAGAGAAACAATGACAGATAATTTATCAGACACTTTTATCCATACAGCGAGTTAAGATTACAGGTAGGAGCAGGAAGGGGTGAGACATGTTGCTCAATGATGCTTACAGTTAGGCTGACCTTTGGTGTGAGAGTCAACCACCCTAACCATTAGAGTCTATACTGTCATGCCCCATATATAGGTTCCTGAAAGATTATGTCCCTTTGAATCTGAAAAATGTTTAAAGCTGACTAAAGAAGCAATTGAGACAAGAATGTGGCTTCTTTAGACTAATTGAGTATTGAGACATCAGAATTTGTAATATTAGTAATCAGTGACCAGCTGGTAGCTGGACGATAAATTAAATCTCACTCTCAGACACTTCATGGCCGCTTTGGCGATAAGGACACACGCTAGGGCTTTGGGTTTTAGTCTGTCTTGCTAAAGCGTCTGCTCTAAATCGAAGATGAGGGTTTGTGTCCCGGGTTGGACATTCCGTCACAATTACATGCTCAAAATGTCCAGAAACAAATAACTTGTTAGTCTATTCTTGTTCTAAGAAATTAATGCTATTCCACGTGATAAAAAAAAAAAAACAATCAATCACAGGTCAACACAAGTTATGGCACAGCATGGAAAATGTAGAACTCAAATATCTTCAGAATTAAATACAATTAAGACTGAGAAGTCCTAATCACACTCACTCTGGGAATGAAGAAGAGGTCTGCGCTAAACTTGAACAACCAATCATCAAGGAAGTGGAAAAGAAGAGATTCCATGTCGTGACCTTTTGAAGGACATGGTAAGTATTGTGAATATAAAAGTAAAATGCTGAGTGATGTACTGAAAAGGTGCAAAAACACAATGTAGTATTAAAATCTACTAGTTAATCGTTTCTACATGATAGGCTAGTGTGGGGGGGGGGGAATAATAATCAGATACAATACATCTTGGCTATTAGATCTTACCCTCTGACTCCACCTCAACAGTGTCAGTGGGTTCCACAGTTTCTGTATCTGTCATGTAACCAAACATGCCCATAGCACATTGTTCAAAAGCTTCTTCTAGAGAGTTCCCCCAAGAATGAATTCTTCAGACATAAAATAAAGGTATATTGTAAGAAGCAATACCAAAAATACACCTGCAATATTTGACAACTTTTCCAATACATGTGTACTTACTGCACATCAGCTGTGTGGTCCAAATCTGATGAAATGGTTAAAAGATCAGTCCATTAACATTGTTTGGGGTTGTATACACATGTACGACTAAATAAAACGTGGATAAATCAGACAATGTGAGATGGTATGTCTTACTGAAATGTCGGTAAAGTAGCTTCGTAAAATAACTTCGTGAAATACCATTTAGGTAATACAGAGCACCACACTGAACAGAGCCACACCACAAACATGATAGCTAAGCTACTTTAGCTTTTCCATGACATAATGCTTACATTCGTATTTTTTGTTGATTGGAGGGTATTTTGATTTAGTTGTCTTTTGAGCCTGTGTCAGATCTAGCTCACGGTCATCCATAGTAGATACTATGTGCTAGGGTTTGTTTTAGTTCAGTGAATATAGGGCTAGAACTACGCGTACAACAAACACACTTCAGGAAGTCGTGTGCACCACGTGATGGTGGGAGGTACTTCCAGTCACATACTGTGTGGTGATTGGCCATTCACGAGCTACGGAGTTGGCGCCATTGAAAGACTGCGTGCAATTTCAAAGCGTTGCCTCAAATATTTTCATACTCTACCAGTATTTGTTGTTCAGCTACAACGTAATGGCTGATAAAGAAGGTAATAGTATGTACTTGCTTTGATTTGAATGTGTGATAATTTGTTAGGAACAACAACTACCAGACGAGTAAAGCTGTCGTTCTTGGCGCGTCAGCCTTTATTGTTATAAAGTAACCAGTGCTACCATTTAGCTGAGTACGGTACAGTAGAGTAGCAAACTACAGTATCGTATCGTAGCGTAGGCGTAACACCGTACGCTACGGTAGCTGGCTTGGCATATTTTCGAATATAAATTTGTGCAGTTGTACATTATCAATATATATGGCTCTCAATTGAATTCTCCAAGGCTTTGTCATTATTTTTCTATTCATAATATATAGTAAGAAGTGCGGCCGTTCAAATGAGGGATAGCCTGTAATTGTTAACATGACACCACCACAAACTACACTCCGATCTTTCACAGCAGACAAGACTATCTTTAGTGACTATTTTAATTGTTTTGTGTTCATGTTCGGTGAATTAGTTTTATTTGAGTACAGTACTTTTAAATATAATTGTTATATGGTGTCCTGTTGGTTTTGTTCAACGTTGACTGCACAGGCTCGTTTGATGATGCTGTGGAGGAAAGAGTTATTAACGAAGAGTACAAGATCTGGAAAAAGAACACGCCCTTCCTCTATGACCTGGTTATGACCCACGCCCTGGAGTGGCCCAGCCTCACTGCCCAGTGGTTGCCAGATGTCACCAGGTGAGAGATGATGCAATCTCATCTGATAATGTGTTGTCGTGGCAACACTATAAATGAAGCTTTTGGAGTATGATGTGTGTTTTCCTGCCTTTTTGCAGGCCAGAGGGGAAAGATTACAGTGTTCACAGGCTGGTCCTCGGGACACACACTTCAGATGAGCAGAACCACTTGGTGATCGCTAGTGTTCAGCTGCCCAATGATGATGCTCAGTTTGATGCCTCACACTATGACAGTGAGAAAGGAGGTGAGGAAAGCATATGTAAAGGATGTCATGTTAGCTAACGCTGTGGTTCACAAACTGGGGGTCGTGAGACACAGAGGATGGGTCACAAGATAATTTTCTGAAATAAAATATAATTTTTAAATTATTAGAGTTAGCATATTATAGCGATAATTCTTAATAGTACAGTTAAACAATGCATTATGTATTCTGCTACTAGCCTATATTAAAATACTATCAAATATTATGGCTGTTATGTTTCTACAACCCCTGGGAATAGCGGGGGTCGTGGGTCTCTGGCACTTATTTTGGGGGTTGTGAGCTGAAAAGTTTGAGAACCACAGAGCTAACGTATGGTTAAGGGAGTTCCAAAAAGGATTATCTTTTTATAACACTTTTACAGATGTGTAAAAGATGATAAACTATATAAAATGATATAATGATATGTATTGAAAACTTAGAAATACTACTTAGAAGCAATACTACGCATCTATCTACATGGCCCTGCTGTAATAATAAGTATTATTACTGATATCTGTTTTTCAGAGTTTGGAGGCTTTGGTTCGGTCAGTGGTAAAATAGAGATTGAAATCAAGATCAACCACGAGGGAGAAGTAAACAGAGCCCGCTACATGCCGCAGAACCCCTGCATCATTGCCACCAAGACCCCCACAAGCGATGTCCTTGTGTTTGATTACACAAAGCATCCCTCTAAGCCAGGTGGGTGTTTTATTTTCTTTTCTTTTCTTCTTTTCAATGGAAATTAATGAATCTGTAGTGTGCAAGCTATTTGATACATTTCTTCCTTTTATTTTAGATCCCTCTGGAGAGTGCACCCCAGACTTGCGCCTGAGGGGACACCAGAAAGAGGGCTATGGCCTTTCCTGGAACCCAAACCTGAGTGGCTGTCTCCTCAGTGCTTCTGATGACCATGTAAAGAGATCCGTCTCTTACCATGCTTGCTGTTCTCCTTGACCCTGTGTTATTATTTTTTTTTTTTTTTTTTTTACTGTTGTTTATGTGTTCTTCTCATTTTCACTGTAGACCATCTGCCTGTGGGACATCAGCACGGTGCCCAAAGAGGGGAAGATCGTGGATGCAAAGACCATCTTCACAGGCCACACCGCTGTAGTGGAGGATGTATCCTGGCACCTGCTACATGAGTCCCTCTTTGGGTCTGTGGCTGACGACCAGAAGCTCATGATGTAAGCAGCCTGGAAGATGTCAAGTTGATTCATGAAAAACTGAGCTGCTTTTTTTCCCCCTTTTGTGAGAGTGTCTTTCGGCATAATTCCTCTTAACGGAAGTGCTCCTACTGTCTGTGCACACAGTTGGGACACACGCTCTAACAACACCTCTAAGCCCAGCCATGCAGTGGACGCACATACCGCTGAAGTCAACTGCTTGTCTTTCAACCCGTACAGCGAGTTTATCTTGGCTACTGGCTCAGCAGATAAAGTTAGTCTGCTGTTTCTTAAGAGAATATGATCTAATGAAACAATCTGTATTACTGTTACAAATGTATTTAGCTAAATCCGTGGGGTTTTGTATCTTTAGACTGTGGCTCTTTGGGACTTGAGGAACCTGAAGCTTAAGCTGCACTCCTTTGAGTCGCACAAAGATGAAATCTTCCAGGTAAGAATGAATCCGGTTTGCTCAATTCTAAAAGTTGTTTGTATGAATTTAGTCCTCTGTAATGTTTTCTCCTTCTGTTAGTCTAAAGATATTTAACATTTACAGCATTTGGTTGTAAATTATGCTTTTGCAACTTAACAATTAGCACCCGTATAAGCAAATAATATTATGTAATGACAGCAGCATAGCAGCAGG
>JAOEGT010000015.1:2976575-2989153 GCA_025447795.1 Speoplatyrhinus poulsoni
TCTAAGTCAAATAAGTCCAACGTCAAGACTAATACTTGCATTAAATAACTGTCATTTCGATAATATGGGTATGTTACTTGGCTTTTCATTTGGTATGGGTAGATAACGTTAAGTCCAATGCAGTAATCTGATGGTGGTTATAACAACTGTTCTACATATAACTGTATACATACATATTCTAATTCCTGTGAAGCCATGGCAGGTCATGGATTTGAGCCCTGGAGTCGGTCTAATGTGTAAGCATCCTTGGACATGATGATTAACAGATAGCTACTCCTTGTAATACCAAGTGTACTCAATGTAATTTAACCTGCTGTCCCCCTGCTCAAGATAAATGACAGCAGGCTTTTTGTAGGATAGATGAATGGCAGGTACACTGAAGGCTATGCCCTATACCCACTCCACATGGGAACAAAGATCTTGCAAAGGTGACTGACTAATTCAGGCCACAGACTAGCACAACAGCAGGGAGACCGGACTGGTGGTCTGTGCCCCCAGTTTGTGAGCCGACATGCACTCAGACAAAACACTGTGCAGCCGCTCTGCAAGATTACACATGCGTACATGCCACTGCAAATCTATTTGTAGAAGTAAATTCACATGCATTTGGTGAAGTGTGCAGCTGTCTTCCCACAGGCAAAGAGTATAATCTATTATCCATTATGGCGTTCGCATTAGTGCATCAATTCTGGCAACTTCTCCGCGGCACGCACAAGCAGCTATTTGGGGTAAAAAAAAAGCAATAACTGGTATGGCTTCATTCATTATATAGGTTTATTCCCTGTTTCCTTCTCTGGGTAAATATGATGGTGTGAACTGTAATTAACTCTAATAGCTATCTATTGTTGGCCTGAGGGGCGGTTTCTCTATCGTCCACCCTACACTCGTTTATCGCTCCGGCCGTTGCCTTTCCTCTCCTTTTACGGCGCGCTGGAGACTAAGTGGAAATGCTATTACGTTTTTTATTTCTGCCCCCAAACCGTCGATTGAGGCCAAATCCAAATGAAATGCAATGCAAATGAACCCAAATGCAGCGCCGCTGTACGCGTGCCTCTGTGTGTGTACTGCGCTACGAGTGTTCCTATGCGCACGCATGCATGCACGAGTGTTAATGGCACGCCCCATGTAGTGTAACACCGCTGCAATGTGATATTAAGTATGGAGGAAGAGATGGAGAGAGAGAGAGAGAGAGAGAGAGAGAGAGAGAGAGAGAGAGAGGGAGGACAGGGATAAGAGAGTCTTTACACAAATCCCACATCCTAATTCCTCTCTCTGCCTTTAATGGGCTGAGATGTATGCCCCGACTGCATTCATGACGACACTCGCTGCTGATGAAGACAGATGAAGACGAAGGCTCGGGAACAGCGACAGCAATGAACGGAATGTCCTACAGGCAGATGCACACCTCCTTGCCTAAACGCGGAACATGTGTGTACACGTAGTGGTCACATGTGAGGTAAGAACTGCACAGCAACCAGCCCCCCACCGCCCCCCACAGGGCCTGTGACACACTGAGGAGAGGATCCAAACACAGGAAACGGACACGCTTAGCCAAGCGAGGGGGCATATCTGGCATTCCGCGGGCCTGCAGAGCCCATCCGGGCAAAAGCTGGCCTCTCCCTGTAGACACGCTGGCACTCAGCGAGGTGGTGCCCACCCAATCTCTGCCAGGTCTTCTCAAACGAGAGCTCGGGGGATAAACGCTGGCCCCTCTAGTTCCCCAAAGCTTCCCCTCTACTCTCATTCATTTCCATTTGAGTCTGTCTCATGCCTACTGCACTTGGAAAGCTGTTGCCTGCTCTTGTCCAACCAGTGGCTCAGAGATAGGATCATCCATGTTGTCTGTCTGGGCAACACAGCATGCTATTCATAGGACACATGTACCCAGGGTTTCACAGACTCAATTGTGTGCATACTCTTTATGTTGAGTATTAGACATGTACGCCTCTTCAACGGCCATGCTCTACCCATTAAACTACTAACAACCACAGTTGTGGACATCCCATGCTCAGTAGTACATTATTGAGAGTGCACACAGTGGGGAGAAGCAGTAAAAGTGAGATACGCTCAATTCAACCCCAAATTGAGCCTTAATGTGATCAGGATCCATAATACCTGATGGCTTTATTCAGTCGTCGACATAGTCAACAATGACACAGTGTACACTGTACAGACAAAAGACACAGCGTTCCCAGTAGGTGAGCATCCAAGGACCCAAACATTGCGTTGAACCAACTTGGTGATTACCAAGTAAATATTTAGTAATTTGAAAGTGTTGCACTTATCATAACACAGTACTGTTGTTGAAGCTAGTTATTTCCTATTTCTCCCTCCTGTCTCTTTGTTTTCTCAAAGAAAAGGCAGGGCAAGAACAAACTGTTCAGGGTTTCCCGAAGTTGTGGAGAGGAGAGACGCAGAGGCAGTGAAAGCAATTGTTCTTCTCCTTTCTATTCTGCTTTTACACTCTCCACAAAGCCCAGACAATCTCTTGATAATACTGCAGCATCTCGATAAGAGGCAGGAGAGCTCCCTCGGCAACACACAGAACAAGTAGCTAGGCTTGCCCCAAGTTATCAGCAGGGGTCAAATTGATGCAGCTTCACCAGTAGCCTGGCTATACAATAATCCGGAGCTGGCAATGTCACTAATGCTCATGCTAATGCTAACATAATAATGCTAACTTGCGTGGTCGCAAGACAGCAAGCTTGTTGGGTGATAACTGCCTCGGCTTCTAAGCCCCTAGTAATTTCGAGATACGGCACGGGTCCACTTGAACGGGCCATTGAAGCCCTAAAGACACCCAAATCTGGTGCTGCTTGTCTCCAAACAAAAAGGATTAGTGTCGAGGTTAGCCACACAGCCGGGCTGCAGCGGCCAGGATGAGAAACATTCCCAATTTATGTGAACGGCCCTCAATTTCCTCCCTCACCGCCTCACTGAAAAGATAACAATAAGGTAGCCCGACTCATCAAGTCCATCCCTTAAACTGACCCCTTTGTACTCTCTGTATTAGAGATTTCACAGTCCCCTGCCCCACCCGGACTCTTTGCGTGTGCACTGAGCCGGGTGGCCACTGTTCCCACTAGCCAGTGTATTTAAATGTGCATGTTGTCTTTTCATAAGAGCAGGCGTGGGAAAGGAGGTGGGGTTAGACAGCTCCCAGTCTGGCCTATCCTGTGAGCCACGTGAAGCTGTTTGTTGTAGTTGTCTATTCATTAGCCTGAAAAGATTCTTTATCCTGTTTTTTTCCTTTTGTTTCATGTGAAAGCAGATGACTTACTACTGTATGTAGCCACCCTTTAACACACTCACACACAAGCACGCACGCACACATTTACACCTATTTGCTCTGCATTTATATCGCTAGGCTAAGGGTTTTATTTATGTCTTTACCGTGCGCTGTCCTGTCATCACAACCACACAACCCCCAGCTCCATCACCTTACCATCGGGGAAAGCAGAAAAACCTCATATGACAAAGTATTTGTGTTTGTGTGTGTTTGGAAAAGAGGGTGGAAAAAAAGAAAAGAAAAAGAAATAAATAATGGACCTAAATTCCTCATTTCTAATTCAGCTGCTCGTTCAGCTTAACCCCTCTCTCCTCAGCAATTAAAGCACACGCCACATCCTTCACGCCGCGTACAGCCGGGGCTAAATAATGCAGGGGCATCCAGCGCCGCATCCTTTATCATCCCAAATGACACCCATTTGCATATCTCCCCAGTCAATTAGAGCGCGGCGGAATAATCAGCCCATAATTGGGCGAGAGCGTCGGTAATCACCCGCCCTGGCACACCGACAGGGCCATCGCAGGAGGAGAAGTGTGGCGCAGTTGGTTTGTGTGTGTGTGTGTGTGTGTGTGTGCGTGGATGTGCGTGTGTTTTGGAGAAGACCACTAGCACATCGTCCTAGCAAAGAGCAGGCTAACTTTCTCACAAGGTCTCTGATGTCCTCTTTTTTGTATTTAATTTGGATTCCCCCTCAATAAACTGCCAGCACTTACCCTAAACTATGTCCCGACACATTATCGCTTGTTCTGTAATAGCATCCATCAACGTGGAACCATGAAGGTTCAGGTATATTCAGGTATCAATTTACTGATACATTTGATATTCATTACTGTACTTTAACGGTCATGCAAGCCATCATTTACACTTGGCGACAGGGTTTTGCCTCGACACCTGACATAACACTTTTACATGCATGTCAAGGTGCAAACTTCAATGTTGGGGTTTAACTGAAACTCAACCATTATAATTTCCCCACAGCATGGAATCGGTTTGCAACCTCAGTGGTCAAATGTATGAATCATCACATTGTGTGTATGCTAACATTGTGTGTGTGTGTGTGTGTGTGTGTGTGTGTGTGTGTGTGTGTGTGGGCATGTGCACACGTGTGTGTGTGTGTGGTTGTTTGTCCCTTAGAGTCTAAGGCTTAGACCAAACAACCAATAGGAGACTGTGTTTGCTAGTAGGCTAGCTTTGCTATTTCACACTGAAAGAGTGAAACACTTCACATCATACCTATAACCTCCCATTCCTCACATATTCCATGTACTCAGAACATATAAAACAGCCAGCTGAGAAATATAGGGAGGGAGAGAGAGAGAGAAATGGAGGGAGACTGGTGAGGGGAGAAAGACGAGATATTTTCTCAGTAATGGGTGCGGCGGAGGTGTGTGTGTGTGTGTGTGTGTGTGTGTGCGTGTGAACATCAGAGAAACTCAGGCAAGGTTAGTTCATTTCTGTGGCTCGGTCCTATTGTGTGTCTGGCTGCCTTTCTTCCCCGTGCCTTTGTATTTAGCAGACTCGACCCAGTTCAATGCTAGCCAGCGATGCCTCTGTGTTCCTCCAGGCCCACTGTCGCTTTTCACGGATGAAACACGTGCCATTCACTTCTCCTTGATAGAAGTGGCACAATACAAAACCCAAATAAAAGGCCCGGGAAATGAGCAGGCAGGGACGGACACCGGGGAAGAGAGACGGGGGTCTGTTTTGATTTGACCTCCAGAGAGGCCTCTGCAAGTCTATTACCATTCTACTGTGGCGGGAGGCAGGCAACACTACAGCAGCAAATGGGAGACAACACTGATTTTAACGCGAGACAATAAAGACTATACAAACAGGGTTCTTTGAAGAGCAGGATGGCAGTGATCCAAAAACTCTTCGGAGACAGGACACATCGATTTCCTAGTTACTTCTTTTTACGGGGTCTCTTTCACTGTTTAATCCCATCACTCCTCGGCTCTAATTTCCTGCCAATCAGCGAGCCGGCTAATAGGCTAGCCGCCCAGCTAGCCGGTGAACGCGGCAGCACGCAGACACAGCCCGGAGAGATGGACGTCGCCTTCAGGGCGACACAGCGTCAAAACAAAGGCGGAACGCGCGGGTCAGGAGGGGTGGTAGGGGAAAGGGGGGCTTGTGGTCTGATGCAAAACTCGTTCCCATGGTGGCATGATTGGACATGCCTGCTGTCAGGGCCTCCGCCTCGGTAATCCATCAGTGCCTGCCGCCGATCGATAATGGGACTGGTGGACTGAGGAAGAGACGTGTCACTGTTGGCCGGCGCGTCATAACAATTACAGTGCAGCCGTGCCCACGCGGGCACCTCTAATCTCTCATCATCGGCCCTGTCTGCCGCGCGTGCCCATGGTAGTGAGCAGATTCCTACAGGGTAAGGCAGATGGACCAACAGGAAGTTGACGGAGACAGATCGGTGGGGAGAGCCACAGTAAAGCTCGCCGGTCAGAGAGCCGACACGCAGACACACAGACAGATTGAGTGACAGACGGGACGATACGGGCTGGTTCAATCGCACAAGCTGCTGTGAAAGCAAACACACACCACACTGGGCACGAACATTAAATTCACACGGTAAAAAGGGCAGATTGCCTTCGTTAACGTCACTTATATTTATTCGGCGTATCCGCATGCGAACAAACTTTTATTACTAAAAACAAATTGGGCTTACCATCAAAGAGACGGTTGAAGAGGGAAAAAAGTCTGTGCAGTTTCTCTATGCAGTTCAAACGAAACCTTGGTAAGTAAACAGGCACGGAGAATTCACAGGGAGCGATATTGTGGGGAGCTGCGAACGGCAGGAGACTCAGCACAACAAAGGGACAGGAGAAGGAGCCGCAATGTAATTCATCACACAAAAGCAAAAGTGTGACTGACTGTCCATGACCAAAGAAAAACACTTTTAAAAAGTTCCCTTTAATTGGAGATGCTCTTGTTTTGTTTTTGTGGTTTATCATTATTTCTTTTTTCTTTTTTTTTTTTTTTTTAACTTGTGCGCTCCTTTTTTTTGTAGTTGCCTTGTTTTCACTTTTTAATATCTTGCTCCTCCCCTAGCCACCATGCCAGGGAACCTTCCCCCCTTTTGCTTTTTAACCATAGTTTCATACCCGCCTTTACAATTCACTGTGCTCATCTGGCCTCTGTCTCCAACTGAAGGATGGAGGAGAGAAAGAGAGAGAGAGAGAGAGAGCAGGAGAGCAGGCTAGGATAGACCTCCTAAGGTAAAGGTGCTTATATTGTCACATGCACACATACATGCAGTGATATTCATCCTCTGCATTTAACCCATCCCTCAAAGGAGTAGTGGGCAGCCGCTGTGCAGCGCCCGGGGACCAACTCCAG
Source organism: Speoplatyrhinus poulsoni (assembly GCA_025447795.1). Taxonomy (NCBI): domain Eukaryota; kingdom Metazoa; phylum Chordata; class Actinopteri; order Percopsiformes; family Amblyopsidae; genus Speoplatyrhinus; species Speoplatyrhinus poulsoni. Next base: position 2,983,216 of record JAOEGT010000015.1, read on the forward strand.
ATTGGAGCCAGTGTCACTGGTCAGAGGACATTGACTGGAGAATCAACCTGACATGTTTTTAGAGTGGGTCCTATGCTGTGAGAGACAGATTAGGACAGACAGAGAGACAGGCCACTGTACCACACTGCTGCCCACCTCAGACAGACAGACAGGCCACTGTAACACAGTACTGCCCACATCAGGCAGGCAGACAGACAGACAGACAGACAGACAGACAGACCACTGTAACACAGTACTGCCCACCTCAGGCAGACAGATAGACAGACAGACAGACAGGCAGACAGACAGACAGACAGGCAGGCAGGCAGGCAGACAGACAGGCCACTGTACCACAGTACTGCCCACCTCAGGCTAAGTCTAATTGTGTGTGGGATCCTGCTCAAACGAATAGAGAGGAGACAGTGAGAGAGAGAGAGAGAGAGAGAGAGAGAGAGAGAGAGAGAGAGAGAGAGAGCAGCAGCCCCCCTCTTGCCCACTTGTCATTAGCTATGCGCGAGACAAACTGCTGACACCAAGTCACACAGCGCGGCCCCAGCAGAGGCTTGTGGGTAGAGAGAAGAAGGAATCCATCTCCTGTCCGCTCCGTCTGTCCGTCGACATATCGACAGGCCTGGCTCGCCCGCAAACTCTCTCTCTCTCTCTCTCTCTCTCTCTGCTTTGCCTCAGGTTTTTGCAATTACAATCAAACAGCAGCATCCAGGGCCTGAAGCTGAGACTGACGCCTCGGATTAACCCAAAGGCAGACCTTGAGTGAGTGTGTGTGTGTCTGTAACCTGCATCTCAAGTACACAGGCTTACCTTTATGCATATAACATCAACTAAAAGGTTCTGCGTTTGTGAGAAAATGTGGCATGGCAAACGCGATGGCCTGTTGGTATTAATAGTGAGCGTGATTAACAATGCAATTATGCATTTCAATTAAGCCACGCCGCGTGAGTCATTTGTTTCTGCTGGGTGGATTTGAGAAGCGTATCATTAGGAGATTATTTAGGAAAGATGTCCGCATAGCATGCGCCAACCAGAAATAGCAACAGAAGATGTTCACGTGAGACTTTTGTGGCATCAGAGCATGACAGACAGACAATAAAAAAAGTCACTCACATTCGATGTACAAAGACATTTGAATTCAAGAGTAACATCTGAAATTAATAATTAAACTGTCACAAGAGGTGATAAGATAAATGTCCACAAACGGACACTAACTTCTAGAATAAATCCTCAAACAACATTTTTGTAGAAAACGAAAAACAGAGTGAAATGTTGATATATAAAAAAGACAACCGCTGAACAAACCTGAAATTTGAAGATATGGAATAAAAACAACGCAAAGCTGTCAGAGAGAGAAAAAAGACATGAAAAGTCGAACAGCCTGTATTATCGTGTGCGCGGCAGCGACTGAACAAGCCGCGTCGAGCATACTGTGGAACAGCAGACTGTCCCTCAAAAGGGGAGCTGAACAAAAACAACACATCAAACTGCTTTGTCCAAAAAGAAGGGGAGCCGAGCTGCGGCGTGCCGCTGCGCCTGCTTTCAGAATAGTTTCTTCCCCGTTACGAGCTGATGTCAGCCGTCAAGGGTAACAAAATGTTACGTGACAACACTTCTACTACCGGGAAACTGGAAGAGATGGGTAGGGAATTATGGAGACAGTGAACCATTTATGAGCGAGATTGTGTGCGCTGAGGGAACCTCACAAATTCATGCTTGATCTTGAAAGTTTACCATCTCTGGCTGAAAGGCAGGACACAGTTAACAAGTTAGTTGTGCTCTCTGATGGCTGTTTCTTTCATTGCAAGGTATCTGAGGCTACTAAGTTCTGTACAGTGGGACAAAACATATTATTATTATTATTAATTAATTTAATTGTATTTGTATATATTTATTTTTTGCTATAAGAAGGTAATCTGGCTTTGCCTCATAACAGTATGTTTACTATTAAAATAATGTTCAGCTCGTGATACTGCTACATATGAAGAATTCAGATGCAAAAACATCTACGTCCATCTGAAAAAAATAGCAATTAGCATTTTAAAACAGCATAATTAGGTTTATATATTTGTGTTCACTATTTCACCTTTAATGAAATTAAAAGGTTGTTTGTCACTGAAAAACAAGTATATCTTCCACAAATGTAACTAATTACTTTAATATTGCCAATTTAAAAACAAATTATGTCAGATGGACTTAGAGGTTTGAACTCTTCATATATATAATTGTCCACAGTTAATTTTAAAGCAGCCAGTGGTGATACATTATGTTTACTCTTCCACAGAAAAAGTGGGAAAACTGTTCCATTTACTTGCGTATGTCATATACTAAAGTACACACCATACCATGCCAGGCACCATTTTGGATTCCTTACAGCATTTGAACCAAATCTAACAAACAACAACAAGGGATGCAAAATGGCAGCAGATTGGGAACATATATATATATGACATTACAGTATACTTGCTCTAGATAGATAACACTGAAATTTTCCATTAATAACCTGAGGGTAGTGAGTGTGTGTGCGTGCGTGTGTGCGTGCGTGTGTGTGCGTGCTTGTGTGTGTGTGTGCGTGCGTGCGTGTGCGTGCGTGTGTGTGTGTGCGTGCGTGTGCACGCGTGTGTGTCCAACAAACTGCTGTACAACCAACTAGCCAACCAATGGAAGCAGTGTGTGATGTCAGAGCAGAGGAAAGCGAGGTGACAGCTGGGCGAGGCTGATCTAACAGGAGCAGAAGATGAAACACCGGCAGACACAGCGGTGAGCACCGTTTGGTAAAACACACACGCCTTTCCTCCTCTCAGACAGTCTCCCTCCGATTACACACTCTCCATCTCCACTGAGCGCTGTCAGAAACGCACACACACACACACACACACACACGTATGCATACATCTCGTAGGGAGATGCACAATCACACATGTACGCATGCGCGTTTCCCTGTGACAGGCCGTTCCATAGCATGATATCTGATGTGTTAGCCTATAAAAAGCAGCACTGATATGATTTAATGGGGGAGGTCTTATTATAAGACTGTGGCAGGGCCAGTGTAATCTGGCTAGCGCTCCAGGGCACAGCGCTGAGAAACATGCACTACAATGCCGAACGGCAGATAATATTGCCACGCGCTACATTTCTATTATAAGATATCGTCGTTTTGCCACACTGATACGCTGTGTCTAAGATTGCCATTTGGGAAAGAGTGATTTATGACTGTGGGGCAGAGAAATAAAGACAGATTATTTTTACTCCTGTCTTTGGAGACTAACTTCATTTATGTTTCTTTTTTTTTTCGTTTTACACGCATCAAAGGGAAATCATTTTTGACACAAGATAGCTAGAAAAAACACCACACCATATGCATTGCGGGATATTTATATAAGCTCTGCTGAGCCAGGACCACCCACTCGAGAACTCCACAATGTCACTTTGACATTGATTCTGAATCGGCACTTATTAGAACAAGATCCCACTGTTACTGTAGCTGCCTAGGAATCTTTGCTGGGACTACATTTCTATTAATTATAAATAGTGAAGCAGCTGTCTTATAATATATATGACATATCTACTAGGGTATTAGACACTGTGGTGATATTGCCTCTCCTGCCACTTTTAATATCGCCACCCTGGTTCCAATCACGGCCTAATAATGGCTTCTCATTATGAGGGGTGTGTGTGCTGGGAGAGGTGGGGGTGCTGGAAGCTTCAATTTCACCACTTAAAAGCCACAGATGACACCTTGTAAAAAGTTAATTTGATTTCAGACATTTACGGAATAGGGGCTGTAAATTTAAACTCTCGTGGTGCGCCGCGAGGCGACCGGCTCAGATAATTTAGATATTGAATAATTAGATGTAATTCGTTTTGTGACTAAATGCAAGGCAGGTGTAAAACTTACAACTTTGATTGAGATAGAGTGAGAGAAATGTCTCTCTTCAGCAGTACTGTTCTGAAGTACTGGTGTGCCTTCAGTAGTTTTTGAAGGCCATTGTTTCCTGTCTGTAATAGCACAATGCACCAGCAGATGGCACTGTGCTAACTGTGAGCACAAGGCGGACATCCATTGGATCAAACTCAGAACAGGGTGTGTTCAGGATCAGCCGGCATTGTTGAACACTGCATAATGCGATTCAGCTGAGCTGTCATGACTGTGTTTTACATGGCAGATACCCCAATCTGAATATTTAGAGAATCTAAACATGTCTTTCTGAAAACATTCCATCTACACTGCTAATTCCCCCTAACTCCCTCCTTGTCAAAGGCAGAAAATCACTTAACGAGATCACTGTACATCAACTCAACCATTTTGTGTCAACACAAACCCCACGCATCAAACAGAAGGCATCTCTGAGTCCGCGGCTGTGTCTTTAAGAGAGCACGCATCTCCCTCCCAAGCTCCCATAGCCTTTCATTTCCCCGACTCTTCCTTTTGAAATGCAAAGAGGCAACAAAGAGACTCACCACCACGGCTAGCGTTAACTCTCATTCTCATTTATTTATCCATTTTGTTTATATATTTATATATTTATTTATTTTGGTCAGATGAGATTGAATTGAGTGTCCGCCTCGAAGGCAAAGAGAGAGGAAACGCAAGCACCTGGGGTAGCTCTTCCCCCTACCCCCTCCCCCCCCTCCCTCCTGTGGTCTCTGTCTTAATTTCACCGGGGAATCATTTGACAGATATTGCCCTTGAAGAGGCAGCCTGCGCCTCGCCACCGAAAGCAATGAGGGAAAGGAGAGCGGGAGCGTGTGTGTGCGTGTGTGTGTATGTATGTAGGAAAGGTTGTAATAGGAAAGACAAGAGGAAAAGGGAAGATAGACACTGGAAGCGAGAGGGGGGGAGGGGGGGGGAGTAAAAAAGTTATTAAGTGGATGTGAAAATGCTGCGCAGCCAAAAAGGTTAAGTCTGGAATAGGAAATTAAAACTCACATCGCTTTTGGCTTTAAATAGATTTGGTTTCATTACGGCAGCCAAGTCTAGTTAGAGTCAAATCCCTCTGGAGAGAGAGAAAGAAAAAGAGTGAGAGAGAGAGAGAGAGAGAGAGAGAGAGAGAGAGAGAGAGAGAGAGTGACTGACAAGTGAACGAGAGAGAGAGAGAGAGAGAGAGAGAGAGAGACAGGGACTCACATTGGAACAATAGAGAGGGGGAGAGTATAGGAGAGGGGAAGGGGAGGTGTCCCATCATGTATTTCATTTTCATTCGCAATCTCAATCCGTCTATGCACGCGTCCCCCGTCGCCAGAGCAACACAACTCCCATATACTATTACCGACTTAACACCGGCTTGGCTTCAAGTGGATCCCAAGGCAGGGAGGATCTGCCAGGCCTGAATGTAAAGAATGGACAAGCTGCTGCTCTCCGTCACGTGGCTCAAGGGAAAATGGACCTTCTCCTAGTTCCACTAAGTTCATGGAATGTTCTAGGACCCCCTTACACCACCCAGCCTCAGAGCAGACTGCCTGTTTTAGGTTGGTAGGCCAAATAAGGCTTGTCTTGCACCTTTAGGGAAATGTATGTTTATCGTTGCCTTCGTTCAATTGTATGACGCTTTCAACCCCTGCTCCAACAAACACGCACACACGCACGCACACACACACACGCACGCACGCACGCACACACACACGCACGCACACGCGCACGCACACACGCATGCACACATACACATGCACACGCACACACACACAAACATGCACGCACGCACACACACGCACACGCACACACACACACACGTACACACGCACGCACGCACGCACACACACCCACACACACACACGCACATACAGTAGCTAGAGGTCTTGAGAGACAAATCAAGAGTCTAGTCACACACACACACACACACGGACACATGCACACACACGCACACGCACACGCACACACACACACACACACACACACACACACACCAGTGTCTCTCTCTATTCCAGCACAGGTTACTTGTGCTGACCCTCT